>OY755176.1:9672449-9705194 GCA_963576735.1 Bedellia somnulentella | reverse complement strand
ATCTCGGACTAAGTTCTGCCTGCCTTCTAGTAGAAGCCGCTGTCGGATCTGTCGAATCCGCCTTTAAACTTCCCAAAACGAAAAAGACAATGGCCACCGAATGGATCGGCCGGTCTCCGGAACGCACGCCCCTCCCCTTATACATCCCCATACAGACCGCCGCTAGTACCCGCGACTTCTCTAGAAAGCTTAGTCAGAGTCGCTTCAACGATGATCGGAGATCTGAGTGGAGCACACTCTGGGCACGACACCGATGAACACTCTTCTCCGCCGAGAACTCCTGGAAGAGATCGCACTAGACCACCAAAGAAAGCAAAGAGAATAACTCGCAGCACACCGCCTACAGAAGTTGTAGAGAGCACGCCCATTGCTATGCCGCTTCATAGTGCCAAGAAACGTTGGTTACGACAAGCGATCAGTGAAGAAAGTGATACCCCAGTTACAGGTGACTATAACTTAACCATCTAGTCATGATTAATTATTTGTTCATTTAAAGAGCTTTTTTACATTGTGAAATAAAGTTTTAAATGCATTTGTTCCAGAATCTCCCCCAAATGAAATGGTGACACCTTTAAAAAAGAGACGGTTAGCTAGAGAATCACTCTCTTGTGATCAAAATGTTGTGCCTGTAAGTACTTTGATAAGTGATTATTATCATTCAATCATATCATTAATACACTCAAACATAGAAAACGAGACATTCATTGATCATTTTTGAATTTAAATAATTTTCTAATGTTTTTAATTAATATTTTCTTTATAGTGTAATGATGAAGTTTCGCCAAATCTAACATCGGAAGATTCTCCAACTAAAGATAATAGTAGACAATCTGTGAGAAATATTATGGAAAGTATTTATATGAGAGACAGAACACGATCCGATAGTGGCCAAGGTTCTGATGATCAGTGTAATATGGATAATGATATTTTAAATTTTAACCTTAAAGGACCGCATGTCAATGAAAATATTAGAAGGATAATAGGAGTGCCTATGCCAGAAGAACCGCCACCCATTACAAAATTAGAAGATATAAAAACTATTAACAATAATGTTGTTGAAAATGTTCATGAGGATGTTAAAGTAGTACCAATGGACATTGACAATAGCATCCCACAAAATACAGACATAGATGGCCCTGATAGTAAAATTGTTGGAAGCCCACAGGACAAAGTAACAAGCTCACAGTGTCAGTCAGCAGACACAAGCGGTAATTCATCTCCCCAGCGAGATGAAATGGATGACATCCAAAAGAAAATCCACTCATTTCATACCGAAAATATTCAAATATTAAAAAGCAGAAATAAGAAACCACCAAAGGAAAAGCGGAAAAAAGTGAATCTTAATTTTGATCTCAACATGGTAGATGACCAAATCAGTATTCAGTTGAGAACTGAGAATGATACTTCTGTAAAATGTCTTGAAAACGGCGATGTTTGTGATGTCGCGGTTGACAATATCCCCCTACCGTCAGATGAAACAATACCATTGCCGCCAGATGAAACTATACCTTTACCAAATATAGATACTACACTATCCACATCATTTCCAGTTCCGGATATTAATGATGTGAAAGGGTCTGATCCCACAAAATGCTTCCTTTTAGGAAATATACCTCTTCCTTCTGATGAAGATATTCCATTACCTAATGAACCCCTTCCCGCTAAAACAAATACAACTATTGAGGTGCCGAAAATGTTGTCTCAAAAGAAATTGTTCGGCCATGAAATTACAGAAGGTATACACAAAGAAGACTCCAATTCTAGTCCCTTAAAATCGCCAGATACTTCCACTTGCAAACCTACTGATGCCGTAAACTCGAGAGACAATAAATTATTAAGGTCTGAAGAGACAAGTCTTGATGCCGTCAAAAGTGATAAATCATTAACTGAAAATACCGCGGCTCCCTTTTCATCGAGATTTAGTTCTACAGGGTTGTTTTCAGGTATATTCAGTAACATGAATCAGCCTTTTAATGTGGATAGTCAAATCAATGACACTGTCCCCAATATGCAAATTATTAAGAGTGCAATAGACCGGACTACAAGTATGGAAAGTGGTTTATTTGATAAAGACATTACACCTGGTGATGAATTAAAAAGTGTCCAAGAAATTTTAACGCGTGTGAACAATATGGACAGTAATAACAGTGTGTTACTTTCTGGGGTTTTAAAGAACTCTGACCAATCCAATAAACTTAGTTTATTGACTCCATCGCCAAAACCAACTACAAATACTTATACGCCCAGACAAGACCCTAGACTAAATCCTCCATCTACTGAAAAACCAAAGCCTGTGAGAAGAAAGGTGAGTTGATATCTTTATTCATTATAATTAGTTTAATCCCTTTTGGTAATAAAATGTGAGTGAAAATGAAAAAAAAATGTTCTTATTGGTCATATGTGGACAATGTTTTATGATTAAGATTAAGGTGGAGGTAAATTAGTATCTGAAATGGCATATGAAATTATTAGAATTTTAAGTCCATCAGCAAAAACAGCAAGAATCTAAATCCCAAAATGATACTTTTATATCAATATGGAAAACCATTGCGCTTATGCCATCACTAAAAATATAAATATTGAAATCCTCATTGCTTCTAAATATTAATTAGTAAGTTTGGTTCATATTTCAAAAACAGCGTATATAAGAAATTCCAAACATTAAGTTTTAATGTTTGGAATTTGTCACCAAACTCCTCCAAAACGGCTGAACCTATTTAAATGAACTTTTCCATACGCATTTGGTAGGTCTGAGAATAAGTTTATAACTATTCTTTATACTCCTAAGTGATAGGGTTGTCCACCCCTAATTTTTATTGTATAGACTTGAAATTCACTAAAAATAATTATTATGGCAAAACAACGTTACGTTTAGGTCAGCTAGTATTATATGAAACAAGCAAGCATGGGGTACTTTTTTATTCAGTCTTCATAAAAAATCCTTCTGAAGGACTACAGTTGAGACGTTATGAATGTAAATTATAAACTGAACCTTGTATTGATTTGATACTCGTTTTGTACCTAGTAGTATTGATATCATTAATTTACCTACATACTATTACAGCAGTATTATCAAAGGGGTCAAATGATAACTATTGCATAAACTGACGTGCCCCAACCGGTTTCAAAACATTATGGTATAATTTTACACTGTTGATAACATAGTGTTTGTATTTGTTTATCATGGCTGTACTGAGTTTTATTTCCTTTGAAAGCTATATCCTTACTAATATTATAAATCGTAAAGTGAGTTTGTTTCTTTGCTATTTGTTGCGGATTTATAGTTTGTACTAAACCGATGGCTTTGAAATTTCGCAGACGTATAGTTAGAAGTAGATTAAATAATAGGGTACTTTTTATCCCAAAAGAATATATGATATTCCCGAGGGAAATCGTGGGAATGAGAAGTTTTGCTATAGTTGGCTTTATACCGCAATATAACCGAATTTCACGCGGGCGAAGCCGTGGGCGGACATTTTAAGTCATAATGAGTCCGCACCTGTACTAAGCTGGTTCGGTAAGATGTAGAGTAATTAATCCCAGTCAAAAAATCCAGAACTAAGGAGAACTGTCATGTCATATCGCCAAATTACAATATAATTTTTCGGTGCAATGCTGTCATCTGCGTAAATTTATTGGTTTGTCATAAAAGCCCATTTGCAAAACCTGTTCTATCCTACCTCTTACAATATCAACTAGGCCACCGAGGGCCTCTCCCTCATGAAATAACTCATTCAGCAATGTCATATTTAGTTATCAATATCGGAGTACCGTCGTCGCCTCGCGGGCGGGGCAACGGACAGCGGCGCAGGGGGCGGGGCGACTTCAGAGACGGCCCCGGAATGGTCGTCGGGCTCTTCGGCCGGCGGGTCGCTCTCGCCGCTCAGACTGGACGCGGCAGATGAACTGGAACAGCGGTTGCAGAGGACGCTGGCCTCGCAACAGCCTCCAAGAGGTAAACTCTATAACTAATTGGTTATAAGTTACATAGCTGACTAATTACCGGATATTTTGGCTTCTTGGGATTTATATTGGGCAATTAATAGTTGCCATTAAAATTAAACAGTAAGGAAGACAAGGAAAACTCAGACAGATCCAAATCAACACCAGTTCAAAATAGGTAGTATTGCAATGATATAATATTGTTTCAAACTAAATTAAGAAAAAATACAAAGTGGGCGATGAAAAACACTAAAAACGTTGACTTAAAATCACGAATTATGAGTGTAATACCCGCTATAGAAGAAAATTGACAAAATGGTTCAAGTATAGGTTGTATGCTACTGCTGTCTCTTTAATTCAGACGCATAGGCCAAAGAGTGATAGATGTGTCACAAGCCGACCGCTAAGGCGAATCGTGCCATCGTTTGCATGCCCGGCTCTTTCGAAACCTCATCATACATAACTCATACCTACTATGTTTGAATATTTGTTTCAAACCATCTTTATTTTCAGTTTTTGACGCCCAACCAACGGCATCGGAAAGACAACGGGAGAATCTAAGTTCGCGACTTCGAAGAGAGTTTGGACTTGCCTTACCTGATGATGACGATTCGCGACCTCCCACAGACTCTAATGGTAATATCATAGTAATAAAAAACATAACATTGGTTTAAGCCTTTCACACGCTCATTATTGATGACAAATTCTAATGGCGTTGCCCACCACTCGGCTAACCTGAGTTTTGCACTCTAGAATAGTAATAAAAATAAAAGTTATCCAACAATTAGATATAAATTTTCAAAATATTCACAGGATATTTTCAATTTTGAATGAGTACCTCATCTTGCACTACTTTGAGAATCCACAATAGGTTAATGTGATTTTAAAGAACCAATGAAACAGCTTGATGTTTAAATCTTTTTGTTCATGAAAACCTCATGTTCATGTGGTGACACAGACACGGTGGCTCAATTGGCAGAGCGTCGGGGCGTATACCCGAGGTCGCGGGTTCGATTCCCGCCTGTGTCGAAATTTTTCTTTCCTTTATTTATTCTTTATTTATTATTTATTAGCTTGATGTTTAAGTGACGCGTCCGTCGGTCAGAACTGATAAATGAAGCGATTCTATTAGTTCTTGAAAAACATATTAATAGCGCACATATCTAAAAGAATCGCACCATGCAAGTTTCTGAACATCCACACACATCTAAAAGTAGATGGATACAGCAATGATAAGAGGGGCATGCCAAAAGAAACTAGATACTCAAAAATTATAAAATTTATTCTCTATCTTTTCAAAGTATTCACCCTGAGCACATGACCACTCTTCTTTAGATACCTCAGAAATCTCGAAATTATAGGTAACCAGCGCATGTTCTTTGCTTTCAAACCTCTTCCCTTTTAGTTTTTCTTTGATTTTTGGAAACAAGTATAAATCACAAGGCGCTAGGTCAGGGGAATTTGGCGGGTGAGGGAGAATTGACACATTTTTCGAGTTGAAAAAGTCTAGTGTTCTGGCAGACGTGTGCGGCGCCGCATTGTCGTGGTGCCAGAGAAGGTGCCGGATTCCTGACTTCGGTCGCTTGTCACACCAAGCTGATATTACTGTTGGAGCACAAACTGTCACATACCATTCGTAGTCCGGTCGACAAGTCGCAAGAAGTGGAGTTGGGTAGAAAAAGGTCGGAATTTGATGAAACTTGGAGATGTTGTTTAGGGATGGTTAATTAACATTTTGTCAAGTTTTGGACCTCGAGGACCCTGTGCAAAAAAAGGAAGGGGGGGAGAACTGCAAAAATCTCGACCTTTTGTCAGTTTTTCGTCAATCACCTTTTTTCCTTACATCTTACGACAAAAGCGTTCAAAAACATTTTGTAGTACGTGAAATTATCTACAATTTGAGTACTCACTTATGTCTCTATGTAAATTCCTTACTAAGATATGGCGCTTCGCAGAAAATATTTTTTTCCGAAATTCAGCGTGAGCTAGCATCGAAGTAAAGCAAGCACATGAAGACGCCGACGTGTTGATCGTCAACACCGCCATATCCAAAGCTAGCAAATTCGACAGCGTCATTATTATTGTTGAAGATGTGGACATACTTATTCTGTTGACGGCATTGGGTATGTCCATAAAGAACATCTATCATCAGAAAAGTGGAAGAGGTGGTGGTCCTAATGTCCTCTACTCACCAAGTCCCTGTTCCTTTCCTCCCAAAGATATACTTTTCTTCCACGCAGTGAGTGGGTGTGATACCACGTCAGCACCGTATGGATTGGGGAAGAACAAAATTTGCAGCACCTATATGAAGAATACCGCCCTCTCTGCAGTAGTGGCTCCGTTTCTTACATCAAACGCTACTCCTCAGCAAATCAAGGACGCTGGAGAAAAGTTCCTGGTAGTAGTTTATGGAGGCAATATTGACAATGACAACCTTGACGACTTGCAGTACCGATTATTTACACGATCAGTGACGAAGGCTAAATTGGAACTAGCCCGCCTACCACCGACAAGGGACGCTGCCAATTACCACTCCCTCCGCACTTACCAGCAAGTACAAGCGTGGTTAGGTAACTTCGCCCATCAGTTTGGGGCTGGAGCCTAACCACGCGAGGGGTACTACCAATCCCCACAACGAAAAATTCTGCGCTAGATAACATCCTCCAAATTGTTTCCTGCAAGTGCAGCAAAGGCTATAGCACCGGAGCTTGCAGCTGCAAGAAAGCAGGTCTTAGATGCTCAGCTATGTGCAAGTACTGCACAGGCCACTCCTGCGAAAACGCCCCTGCAACTGATTTGAACGAGGAGGACTCGTCAGACATAATCGACGAATACGACGACGGCGAGGACGTCCTTAACAGCCTGATTGTGCACGAGGACGACGAGCAATTAGAAGCAGAACCAACGGCTAAAAAATCTCGACAGGAACTGTAATGAGTACAAATGCGAACCTACTATGTATGAGAGACCTTTCAACAATATCTCTGTTGCCTCTAGTGTATACTTTGTCAAAACCTTAATTTTGTTAATATCATTAATTTTGTTTACAATTATGTAGTGGAGGGAAGGAGAGGGAGACGGAATATCGGTCTAAAAAGTAACTAATGTCAATACCAATATTACCGACATGATATATGGTTGGTATGAAATTACAGTAGAAAATAAGCTTTTGAGAATTGGGGTTAGGTGGGGAAGGGAGGGGGATTGGGGGGGGGTTCAAAATTACAGACCATAATAACAACAATTATTATTATTAAAATAAGAAATAAGGTTGGTTTCTGCTTTTTTAAGGTATTTTTACTGAATTTCGGAAAAAAATATTTTCTGCGAAGCGCCATATCTTAGTAAGGAATTGACATAGAGACATATGTGAGTACTTAAATTGTAGATAATTTTACGTACTACAAAATGTTTCTGAACGTTTTTGTCGTAGAATGTAAGGAAAAAAGGTATTTGACGAAAAACTGACGAAAGGTCGAGATTTTTGCAGTTCTCCCCCCCCTCCTCTTTTTGCACAGGGTCCTCGAGGTCCAAAACTTGACAAAATGTTAATTAACCATCCTTAAACAACATCTCCAAGTTTCATTAAATTCCGACCTTTTTCTATCTGAAACCACCTGTCGACCGGACTATCGGAGTTCACCGTTCTTTCATTCTCTAGCACAACAGTAGCAATATGACCCGTTTTGCAGAAAAACGAGGCGACCATTTGTTTCTGTGTGCTTCGTGCACGGCGACATTTCGTTGGAGTTGGCTCGTCTTCAAAGCACCATACAGTCGACTTTCGCTTTGATTCGGGATCATAGTTATATAGCCATGTTTCGTCACCAGTCAGTATATCATATAGGGTTTTTTTCTCGCCTCTGTTGAATTTATCTATCATGAATAGGCACCAATCCACCCGACGGTCTTTCTGCTCATCGGTAAGTTTGTGCGGCACCCATTTCGAACAACGTTTCGGAGAGAAAGGTGGTCGTGAATTATGGTTTGCATTGCTGCTGATCCAATTCCTAGTTCTCGCTCTAGCTCTACGTATGTAATTCGTCAGTTTTCGCGAATAAGTTTTTTAACTGCACGAACGTTTTCTTGCGTGACCGCGGTTGGCGGCCGTCCTGTCTTCGCTTCATCTTCGAGACATCCCCGTCCTCTTTTAAATTCAGCAAACCAATTGAATACTGTTGCTCGGGAACAAAAAGACTCACCAAAAGTAGAAGCCAAAGTTCAAAACATTATTGAGGCTTTAAACCTTTTTTAAAGTCATAATAAATCATAGCGCGAAAATCACGTCAACTGGAGCTCCATTGTTGCAAGTGAATTCCCGCCAGATTCTCGGAAAAATGATGCTCATTCAAATAAAAAATAAATAAAAGAAGTGTGTTCCATATTCAAATATGTCAATAAAAAAACCAGCCTCTAAGATGGTGTATAGCTTGCAAGTGTCAATTAAATGAGAAAAGAGTATCTAGTTTCTTTTGGCATGCCCCTCGTATACTAGGTACACCTCATACTAATAACATTCAATATTTTTTGATTACATACTTTTAAAAACCTGATGCTTTGATACCGCGATGTAGGATCTTAATATTGCGTTTTGCTTGAAAATTGAGCTGTAATTGCAATACAATATCCTTATTTATTAAGTGCCGAAGTTCGATTCGCAGTATTTTATGAGAATTGTAACTGGTTTTGTAACAAATGTTTGGGTTGTCTACAGAAGTGTCGAGCGTGGGCGGCGGCGAGACGAAGCGCGGGGAGAGGTAGGCCGCCGGGTGAACGACCTCGCCACTGTATCATACACTGTAACATATGCCTATACATTTTATATTAAAAAAACAATTACATACATTGTATATTTCTCTTTTATTTTATTTTTATAATCTCGACTTAACGGTTTTCTGCAAGTACAAATTGTTTTTATTTTCGTTGTAAATATTGTAAATAGAGAAGTGGTGTTATGAAATGGCGTCGTAGGCCGCGCCCCGACTTTAATTCGAGTCGAATATTCTTTTTATGTATTTATGTATCTCGATCGGTATTTATTACGAATTAATGTAAAGATGGCCAGGATTTTTGTATGCATAATGTATAAGTAATTAAATATTGTGGTTCTCTATTATTATATTATTTTTGTAGAAGCGTGTACAGTAGAAGGGTTTGATTGGCTACAGTTGGCTCTGTAGGTCTCGGTAGCTTAGATTGTAAACAGTAAGTATTTAGACATTACATCACTTTCTACACAATAGGGGACTTGCACTAGACTTGTTTTAAGAAATTACTTCAATAATTTAATAATAATGAACATTATAGTTCTTTCCTGAAAGTTACTTCCTAGGATATGTAATATTTTGTGGAATATTCAAATATTAATGCATGTCAAATGTATTTTCAGTATAACTTAATAATTGTAAAAAAATAATGACTCGATTAACAGAATATTATTTTTGGGCTTTGTAAGCGGTTGGGAGGTCTGGCTCAAGACCCATCACCAAAAATCCTTTATGTTACAATATTTCACCAGTTTATCTTCCAGAGGCGGCTAGGGAATTTCTGTTTCTGAAGCTCTGCCTACCTATTTTTAGGATTTATAGCCGTGAGTATATGTATGTATGTAACAACATATAATATTACCTTCCTAGTGAGCAATAAATAATCATGTACCATAAAATTTTACATGTTATGTGATAACGTCTATTGCGATTTGATTTGCTGCCAATAAGTTATACAAAATAAGCATTTTTATGTGGTACTCAATATGTGAGATAAGCTAGTAAAATAGGTGATGCAAGTTCCCAATTGTGTAATTACTTCACACATCACAAGACTGCGCGACAATTGTTAGTCGCGAGTCCACGCAGCAACGAATGATTATGTTGTGACACTTTTCATCAGCGCAGTCCCGTCATACTCTCCCAGTGACACCAAACCAAAATCAACGTGCAAAATATTCTGTATGTTATTTTTGTGTGTTTAATATTAGTCTCGTTTTGATTTATATTTCGTTAGTTTCAAGTGATGCCTCTGATGGTGTAAACTATGATATATTTTCGTAAGTTGATTAACTTGACAAAATTTATTAGGCTGTGCGATGTATCGATGCATTTACCAAAAATAAACAGCTCATTGGCAAACGGGAAAATTGACTGATTTTAAATAAGCTAAAGTTATCGCAAACTGATTTCCAAAATCGTCTGTCTGAGCATCACACGTTACGATTGATTAATTAAAAAATGATGGTAATATTGTATTTAATATTTCTATTTTATGGAGCATGTTTAACTTTCGTGCTCTACAGCCCTATAGCTCTTGCTCAAATTGTCCTTGGATGTGTGCTTTTTGTTGTTAGAACTTGCTTATAAAGCTTGTTTACTGTATCTTGTGTCACATTGTTAGTGTCACATGTGAAACTATTGAAGTTTCAGTTAAATCTATCTGCACTTGTTTGAATTACAACGCAATAATTTTACATGCATAATAATACTACTTGAAACTTGCAATAAATCTTTCTTGCGCTTTTAGAATAAGGTGATGTGTTGAGATAAACATTTTGTGCCTAGGGACGTACTCTCGAGTACATTTTATATAATATTGTTAATTGTTATTGATGACAATGATACAGCCGATTTGGCAAGTTTTTCGTCTTTTATTATTGATGTGGTAGTACATTAAATTTTATTTACATTACATATACCTACAATAGAAACATAGTTAAGATTTCCCTAATACAAAACATAGCTACTCACTGTCGTATAGATTCTTATGACGCAGATTTGTCAGTATTTATATTGTACATACAATCGCACATTAACGTTTAAGAATATAATTGTATATCATGTGACACGCTGCCTTGTAATGGTGTCGAGGAACATCGCACTAGCTCTGATACAAACTAAATAGAAATGTAGTGCATTGCGGCCTGTCTCATGTCTCGTGTGTAGTTTATGGATACTATGATCAATGTGATGAAAGATCTTTACACTCTAAGATTGTAAATAGGTACTATTGTAAGGAAATATAATTGTGTTGGTTTGCCTAACAAAAAGCGCACTGTCTTTATTTTCGATGGCCATAATATGAGAATTTATGTTGTCGTTTATATGAAACCGAGTCATAAACTTTCAGCATAACATAATGTATCTTGCGATATAGTGCCGTTGTGGTTTCATATTTACCTGTGTTTTTTATTTGTGATTTGTACCCCACCTTGTTTATTTGTATATTGTTCAATCAATGAGATAACAATGGAATATTTTGCAACGTGTTTTATTAAATTTAAGCGGATCTTTCTATCTAGAGCTGTATATTATAGAGATGTTAAATATTATTATTTCCTTCGTTTTATGTTTGAGCTAAACGTGTAAAATTTAAAATAATAATATAGAATAAAAGATGTTATGATAATTAATTACATAAAACTTGGTTTGATTTTACCCCACCTATAAATAGCTGCACCGTAAGGTGCATTGTTATTTACCATACCTATGATTATTCTTGATATTTTTTTCCGCAGTTATACTCTTAATCACTGTAATAACTATTTCATCATAGTAGAGTCCTGGGACACTGTCAGTTTAAAATGTTTAGTGTTGAGTTTTAAGGCTACTGACGATTCTGCCCCAAAATTAAGATTAGTTGAGACTGACCTGTCTTGAGCCTTTTGATAATTTAAGCTCTATCGTTCTGGAGCCTAAAAAAGTTAACAAATGCAAAAGAGAAAGTTTTGGTCCAAGTATCTTCCCCATTTAATTAGAATGTTTTTTGTTCATGAAAACCTCATGTGGGGATTCTAATAAATAAAGGATGAATTTTCCCCATTCAGACCGATTACATAGACGATACTTATTAGTTGAAATGATGGAAAAAGATTTGGGAATTTCAATACTTGTTTTTTGCTGAGTATTTCCTCTACAAACCTTGGTAATAATATCAGAAAATAATATTTTTCTTGGTTTGAAGATTACTCTTATTATATTATTTACGTAATGCCTATATACACAGTTAGTTCAGAAATTATAGGTTATATTCAATCAAAATATGGCGAACGACTCTTGAAAGAATTTGCGCGTTTGGTAATCCATAATTCTGATTGCACTATATCACGTGAGTGCACTGTCCGAGGGGGTTACGTGAAAGTTTGAGTTGGGTTGTCAAATAATTTTCCCTATTTTCAGAACGCCTACGTCGGCTGGACTAAATAACTTAACTTTAACTTTTAACTTAATAGTTAAAATTATGAAAAAAATTTTACGAAAGTTAAATTATATTTAAGATTGTTTTTTTAGACAAAACGTACATACATATACTCACGCCGTTAGTTCCCATTGGGGTAGGCAGACCTATCGATCGCTACTACTTTGTACGATCCTGGCAAATCTCTCGAGCTTCGTCTACATTCATCAATCTTTTCATACATGCTCTTTTCTTCGCATTTCTTACGCCGGACTTTTTAAGCTCATTCTCTATTTGACATAAATGTGTCGTTCGTGATCGCCATCTACTAATATCAACTTCCACATTGGATCTATAAATCGCTTTCAACAATTTACAATCATCAATCCTCTATATGTGCCCTACCATCTTAACATGGCTTTTTCTGTCTTTTACAATATCATATTTCACACCGCATCTTCCTTAGGGGCTACGCAACCGAAGAAGGTAAGGCACGGAGAAGTTGCATGCGCGATACGGCACGGATTAATATACGACGAGGGCTATAATAAAATCACAAGTTAAAGAAATTTTGACAGTAAAATCGACGACGTATAAAGAAAATCTCCGCTCGCTCTAACAACAATTTGAAGCCATTAATCACAAATGACCACTTCCCCCACCACCATTGTCCAACCATAGCGTCATTTCACTATGGGCCTGGATCTGGATGTCATATAAATTATGTCTACAAAGAATAAAAAGTGTAAAGAAATAACATTCCATCGGAATAACGTCTTAAATTATAATTAAAACACCTTTTTGATTTTCGGATATTTTAATCGCGTGTAATTAAATAATTTTTTTTAAAGCCCGACGTTTCGAAAACTTTTCAGTTATCATGGTCACGGGAAGACTGAGGTGTTATTTGTCATTATACAGTACTATAAAATTATTAATACTAACTACCTTCACAAAATTTTAAGTTACATTTGCGTTTAATATTTGCTTTGTACAAAAAGAGCTAATGTTATCTGGAGTCTTGCTAGTGTTCTTCCCTCGCTTAGTTGTGCTAATGATCGGGTTCCAAGCAGGTGGTAATTGCCAACCATCATCTCTATTGAAGTTTGGATGTTTCTTTATTTGAATAGATTCGCGTAATATTCTATGTATCAATCGATTCTCTTTTGCTAGAATTGTAGGTTTGTCAAAACGCATGTGGTGGTTTGGCTTATCGAAGGTGTGTTCACACAAAGCAGATCTTCCAGGACGCCTATTCTTCATATCAGCAATGTGTTCTCTTACGCGAGTTGCTACACTACGCTTTGTTTGGCCGATGTATGAAAGACCACACTCACAGTCTAGTTTATAAACGCCTGCATCTTGTAAAGGGATCTGACATTTGATAGGTAGGATAGATTACACGCGATTAAAATATCCGAAAATCAAATATTTGTTTTAATTATAATGTGCAATCGTGAAAAGCTTAGAAAATACTATAATAACGTCTTAAATTATTTTGACCCATGCAGCAATGTTCGAAATTGGCTTTATTTGTAATCTCAGTAATCAGGCAGCGCCGCGCGATGTCCTTTTTTATGTCATTGTGTAAAAAAATATGTAACTAGATATTATTTGTTCATACTGTATATAATTTGAGACGCTGCTTGCGCCTTACCGGTTCCGTATCTCTGCTGGCAAGACTGTTTTGTAGTCCTTTGGAAGGCAGTATGAATGGATGTTTGGTAGCCACTTTGTATAGGCGTTTGAGCTGGTTGGTAGTCAGTCTGAACAGGTGTTCCTGATGATTGTTAGTCGTTTGGAAAAGATGTTAGTGAAGTTTGATTAGAAGCGGCGCCGCAACGCAGTTTTGTGGTTTGGCCCTAGGGCTTGTACACAAAACTGCGATGCGAATTTCCTGCTGAATAATAAAGAAATTCGCATCGCATCGCAGTTTTGTGTACAAAAATATGTGCCAGTCCTCCACCCCGGTAGTTACGACTAGGCGCGCAAATATTTCCTTAAAAAAACTACGCGAATCTTAACTCCATAAACCAAAGCTCTCTACGTTGACGGGGTTAAAAATATGACTATCGTCCAGAAAGCCATATTTACGCTTCCTTTTCGATAATCCATACCATAGTGTCCTAATTCTTCCAAGAATACACCACAGAGCGGCAGCAATGTTTTACACTAAATCTAACGCCCAAACTCAAACCTATGGCCAACAAAAAAGAGCCTCTGTCGAGCAAAGTTCGAAGATTGCCAGAAGGTAGCGCGTTCAACAAATGTCTCGATTCTGTCTCACAGCAAGCCAGGAGACAAGCCTTCTCCGCCAAGTCAAGTGCTGTATTTGAAAGATTTGCTTGAACTTGACGGCAGAGCTGCTCATCCTCTGAGACCTCTGAGATGACAGTTTTAGCACCGCTTACACAATTTAATAGTCTTCATATACGGTTGTCAAGTCAGTGAGTCAAATATTTGGGGGCATTGCACCAGAAAACTTTTACTTGTTACGTTGTTGGACCCAAACTTAATGATTTAAAACCTATTTTTTTTACCTAACGTACTAATTTTTATTAGCATTCGTGAGGAATATGGATCAAAAAGAACATAGTTAATTCCAGCAACGAATCTCCACAGATCCATTCAATAGTTTTTATTTTCAATTGTCAATATGCGCTGAACCTTATTATCCACGTCTAATCGTAATATAATAACAGTAACCGAGATAAATAAAACAAGCAATTATAAAGAACATGTAATATATTTGATTCCAATATTCAATAGAACTACCACTTGCGACCTTTGCCCTTCTTCTTCTGCTGTTGTTTCCGTTGCCAGGCGCTGTCCCCAGACTTCTGTTCTACGCGAGGACTCTTCGCAGCGGTGGCTGATGTGCCCGTGGGGTGCTTGCTCATGTCACTGGATAAAAAAAACAGAAATGTAACTCGGACTAATCAAAGTTGGGTTTACATTTTTCAAGTAGGCGTGACTGGTTAGTTTGTTGGGATGATTTTGTCTATATCCAGTCATAAGGTTTGAAAAGGTTGACAAAATATAGCTTACATTTAAATAGTTATAATTGTTACTTATTCTATTTATTTTTAGACTTATTTGCATGCATGAACACGTACTAAAATCATATATAGTCTATGATATCAAAACTAATACCTAGAGCCACAAAACAGATTATAAAGCCCAACTTAAGCAACATTTAGAAATAGGAAACAATAGAGCTTTAATATATTGTCTACCAGACTGTGTCGCAAACCAATCACTAAAAATCCTTTGTTATTTTTTGCATATACCCTCAATGAATTAAGTACTAATTCGAAAAAAATTGTGAAGGCATCATTCATTTTTAATAATTTGTTAATGGTTACGAGTGAATTATCTGTATGTTTAGTAAGTAAAATTGAACAATAAAATATTTAAAAAACACTTACTATTGGTCAGTAGCAACAGTAGACATTCCCTGACTTCCTTTGATGACGTCACGTCGCACGCCGCGACGTTTTCTGTACGCAGTGCGCTCGTACTTCGGCAGCCATCTACAAATTATAGAAATAATGTTATTACATACATATTTCTCAAGACTTAAGCGTTCACGGCGTATATCAGCGAAGGGGTTGGCAGAGGTACTAATACTTTCAGAGTACCCACGTTTTGCTTGGCCAGTGTACTCACGTGATAGGGGGCAGGCCTGTCACCGTTTGGTACGAATACACTGTCACTTCACTAAGTACAACTTCTCCATATGGGTTTCCTCACGATACTTTCCCTCACCGTTAACAACCATGATAAATAAAACACACATATTACTTTAGAAAAGACAAATTGGTGTAGGCCTCGACCAGCGATTTGAACTCACGCCTGTCTGTTTCGACGGGCGGTCGTTCTAGGTATCGGACTATCATAGTTGTCAGTACATATTTATATTGTGAAGAAAACTCTTCCACTCTGTATTTAAGACAAAGGATTCAAACAAAGAGATACTAGTTACTTTTGAGAAATTTAAAGTAACGCCTTCTTACCGTAGTTGTTAAGAATATAGAATCATAATATATAATGCATACCTTTCTGGATCCGGAGGTTTAGAGAGGTCAGCATTGGGAGGCAACTTGGTTTTCCTCCTGCGTTTCTTCTGGGGCTTCTTGGCTGCGTCAGGACCTGGGGTGCTGCAAATTCAGACACAACATTCATAAGTCATTTTATTGACTTGATTAAATGAAATCAAGGTATAAAGCCAACAAAAACAAAAATTCGGATGTAGGGAACGCTGACACTACTTAAAAAGTGTAAGACAAACAAAGGAAGGAAGAATTTCGCACTAGTAGCCACTTGACACTATAGCTCAATTGGCAGAGCGATGGGGGCGTATACCCAGAGGTCGTGGATTCGATTCCCGCTGGTGTAAAAAATTATCTTTCCTTTATTTATGAGTAACAAGTGTAAGAGCTTTTAAGCTGAAAATATTTCATTCACGTTTAGTTCGATACATACACTTGTGTACTTTTTTATCTATTTTAAATCCTATGTATATATTTTTTGTAGAAAAAGCATTTTAGTGATGTAACATTTCCGAGCAAGCCATAGAGATAGACTAAATTCCTTGAGACAAATTTAATTAATAACTGAACTTTCGTATTTATAAACCGAGTAGGAAATGTTCGAAGAACTCATACCCTGGCGATGGTTCCTGCTTGGCCTGAGTGGTTTTTTTCACAATCTTAGCTCCCATCATCCATTTTGATGATTCGAGAGCTTCCACGTCGATTTGGCCCTGCAAATATAGAATAGAAGTAAGCTCGTATAAAACTAATAACTATGGCGATCCATCACATTCAAATGACGTTTTAACTCAATCCATTAATTTCGATTCAATATGGTGAGTAGGACAATGGCAAATACTTACAAACCCTTAAGACTATACAACAAGAAACTCTGTGATATACAGGGTGTAATTGTAATGACTGTTTTCCTTGAAAAGTATGATTAATTATCACGTATAGAGGCAGAATTCGTTGAAAAAAAACACACTTATTTTTTTTCAAATTTTGTTAAAATTTGCACTAAGAAAGTAGTACTATTGACACCAACACGCTCAATGTATGCGTGAAACGCGATGACAAGGCGGGCAACTCAGCTGACAGCTGCGACCCGCCCCGTGACCTTTAACCGGCGGCCAAATCAAATCAAGGCCAGTAAAGTAATCAATCGAACTTAGCTTCTAATATCTTCTTATTTTTTACATGTTATTATTTGACATGATAAATTTGAATAACACTACCCCATAGTTAATACTGCGTTGGAATGCGGCAGTATGTTCAGAGAAAAATTCATAATTCGTAAACATCGATCGCCGCGAAATTCAAAATCTGCATGTATCAACAAGTCGGGCGGGCTTGTCGGCATTACATCAAAGGAACAGTATTAGTACTAAGTTAGTTGTTTGTAGCTCATTGTGTTTGTGCCGCTTATGATTGGATGTCATTTTGATTTTTCGCATTAATTTTCGGAGTGTGAGTTCAGTTTTAGTATCTTGTGTTGTGATTGTGTTGAGTAAATATGGCGTACACGAACCAGCAAAGTTCAGTGTTGGTGTTTTATAATGTTAATTCTCAAAATGTTCTGCGTTTTGCGCAAATAAAGGTGATAGCCCGGATCTGCCACTGCCAATCAAAACGGGGTGAGTTATTTTTATTCGTATTCTTTAGTTAACTGTGATAGAGTACAGATACACCCGTTTAGAGCCCTTTAGCCCCGAGAGAGTTTAGTAAACACCAAGAACTCCTCCAATTTCGATGTCGGTTAATGAATGAATAGGTATCTCTTGCGCACTTTATTTTATGCCACGTAAATGCATCGTTTCGAGGGTCTCTATTTGTTTTTAACTTTATTATCTTACGCTCATGAAGTACATACATTACATACATACTCACGCCGTTACTACCCTTTGGGGAGGCAGAGATGTAAAGTAAAACAAAAATAGCGGTAGCTGATTATTTAGGACGACAGTTTTGTTATAATCGTCGGTGTTAATTAATAGAGATAGATTTTTTACATACATATTCTCACGCCATTAGTTCCCATTGGGGTAGGCAGAGACTATCGATCGCCACTTCGTACTGTTATATCCACCCTATGCACCCTGTATTGCTGACCTATACTCCTTTCATTCCTTAACAGCAATAACTAACTGAACTCAACATAATCCTGACTCAGCACCTTTTCCCTTACCGATTCCTATCCGCTCCGTTCAGTCCCGATCCAATCATCCTACGGTCAACATCAAATTCTAACGATATTCAAAGTCCAGTGTGTTCATGTACCTAGTTATTTAAAAATCCAATATAAGTTTTCTTTTTAAAAAGGGTCTCATTTTTTCATTTCTAACATTGGTGGCAGCGGTGGGATCCGGCAAAATTACGGGTCCCTATTTTAATTGAATAAAACTCAAAAGTGTATCAAGTGCCTCAAATCAGTTGCAAATTTATAAAGAATAGTGTTCCTAATATTCAAGAAATTAATTCAAAGTTTTCGTGCTATATTCAATACCTTTTTCAATTTACAAAATAAGTGCAAAGTGGAGTGTAACAGTGAAATAATCCAAGTGCTCCGTTCTGGTTTCTACTCAATAAACCAGGGAATCATTTATGCATCCAAGCAACGCCATGCTCTTAATCATCATCATCCTGTAAGTTTTTCCAAACTTTATCACTTTGTTCCTGCCTCTCTCAATACTACTTCGATTATCAGCGAGCTCAACGGATACGCCACGCATTCCACAGCGTCTAGGCGACAGTTCTACGAATTACACAGCGCCTTATCAGTGTACTCGTAGCTAGACGGTCAAGTACGAAAGTTTTTAAGTGTTAATTGGAATATTCATTGACTTTATTTTGTTCGTTTGTTTTTATTCTCGATTCTACAATACTATATTATTATTATTATTTTTTAATTGTTTTTCATAATATTCTGGTTTATTTCGTATCTGATATTTGATTTTTGAATTATTTTAACTATTATTATTTAAAACAAAAAGGATAATTATGACGGAAACTGATAAAAAAATGTCATCTTTAAGCCTAACTGATTTAGCTTCGACCATTGATCCTCCACCAACCCCTAGTAAGGGTAAAACATCTGCATCATCAAAACCTATACCAACACTTGATATTGAGTTGAGCGTTTTACTCAAATTTATTAAACCTTTTGATGGGTCTCGTGAAACCCTAAATGCTTTTATAAATAATTGTAATAATGCTTATGAATTAGCATCAAACAGCCAGAAAATCATTATATTTAAATATATTTTAAGCCAACTGCAAGGTAAGGCCGAAGTAGCATGCTCCATTAAGGAATTCATTAATTGGGAACAATTAAAACAGTTTTTAGTGAATCAGTTTGCTGAGAAAAAGCACTATACACATTTGTTAACAGAACTCCAAGAAACGATTCAAGAAAATGGTGAAAGCGTTACTCAATTTTCCTTAAAAATAGAAACCTGTCTATCCCAACTTTTAACCGAAGTTGTCCTTTCTTCATCAAGAAAGGGCGATATACCCGGTAAAACCACAGCAATGGAAGAGTTAGCTCTCCATCATTTCCTGATGGGTTTATACCCCCACCTTTCTAATATAGTTCGAGCGCGATCTCCCAAAACTTTAAATGAGGCTATAAATATTGCAATATCGGAAGAGAAAATATTACAATCTATTAAGAATAAGCGACCATCTCCTACCCCCCGAACCCGAACAAACAATACATTTTCTAATATAAGATCATCTAACAACTTCAATAATCATCGTCCTTTTGTCTCTAACCCTTCTCGCTCAAATAATTATTACAATGGAGGCAATCAAAATAACCCGGGACCGAGTAGCCAAATGACATGTAGATATTGCAAAGCAATTGGTCATTCTATCGAAAACTGTCGCAAACGACAGTACAACAATTCCCGATTTCAAACAAGTGGGTTCCAAAATCGTCCAGGTCAAAGCCCTCCTCGCAGAACATATACAATTAATCAATGCGGGAATAACGACACTGAAGAAAGTCAAACGGACAGTAATTTAAACGAATAAGTTTTCCCGAGAAGTACCGCCCGGGAAACAAAAACCACATTGTTAAAAATGGTACCTCAAATATAACAAAGTCCTTTAGTATATTTAATAATCCATCACTGAATCCGCTGAATCATAGTCCTCCCAAATTCGATAAAATGATTGATACTAAAGGACTCATTCCCTCTGCATCTAACGATCTTATTTTACCTACTCCAACGTCAAAAAAAGACTCATCACTGAATCCACTGAATCCTCTGAATCCACTGAATCCTCTGAATCCACCGAATCCTCTGAATCCACTGAATCCTCTGAATCCTCAAACGCTTGATCTCTGCTCTTCTGAAAAAACTTGTGAATTCCCTTTGTCTCCATCAAAAGATGCCCTCTCACTAGAAAAACCTAGTAGGATATTCGAAATTTTAAAAAACTCTGATAAAAGGTACTTACCCCACATTATCATACAAACTGTTGTATCAGATAGACCCCTTTCATTCCTTATAGACACTGGTTCATGTGTAAGCCTCATAAAACTCAATTCGATATCTAAACCACCCAAACTGAATAAAAATATAATAACTTTAAAAGGTATTGACTCCGGAGATAATGTTACTTCTACACTTGGAAATTTTAAAATGCCCATTTTTCCCAATTCCTCTGATACACACGAGTTTCACGTTGTGGGAGATATAAGTTTATCACATGATGGCATAGTTGGTAATGATCTTCTAGATAGTTTTGAGTGTCAAATAGATTATGGTAAAAAGGTCCTAAAAATTGGAAACAATTTAATAAATTTAAATTTCTCAGAACCTCTTTATACTATACCCCCTCGATCTGAGTTTGTTATAGAATGTTCTGTTTCTAACCCTGAATTAAAGGAAGGGATTGTCTTCGATCAACACATTTCAGATCAAATCTTTGTATCGAATTCCATAGTTAAAGTTAAACCAAATAATAGAGTTAATATTACGATTGCTAATACTACAAATGAAACAATATCCATAAATTCCGATTTGAAACTTCATCTTGAACCTATTGATTATTCAGTTCTTACTAATTCCTATGCTTTACCCACAAATGGTATTTCCAAAAGAACTAATGATGTAATTAACCTTCTAAGATTAAATCACCTTAATAACGAAGAAAGGGAATCCCTCATTGACTTATGTTCGACTTATTCAGATATTTTCCATTTACCAAACGACAAACTCACACACACAACAGTTCTCACTCATAAAATTAGGACTACCACCGAAGTACCAATTCATACCAAAACTTATCGATTTCCAGAGGTCCATAAAAGGGAAGTTGAGAAACAAATAAATAAAATGTTAGATGACGAAATAATAGCACCTTCCAAATCACCTTGGTCATCACCCATATGGGTTGTACCCAAGAAATTAGATGCCTCAGGAGAAAAGAAATGGCGTGTAGTTATAGATTACAGAAAACTTAACGATATAACTATAGGTGAAGTTTATCCAATTCCTCAGATAACTGAAATATTAGATCAACTCGGACATAGCAAATACTTTTCTACATTAGATTTAGCCTCTGGTTTTCACCAAATCCCTGTAGAAGATCCTGAAAAAACTGCTTTCTCCGTACCTCAGGGTCATTTTCAATTCAACAGAATGCCTTTTGGGCTCAAAAATGCTCCGGCCACTTTTCAACGCCTCATGAATTCTTGTCTCGCCGGTCTCCAAGGCTCTCGTTGCTTCGTATATTTGGACGATATCGTGATATATAGCCATGATTTAACATCCCATATAAACAATCTTTCACTTATTTTTGCTAGACTCAGAGAATTTAACCTTAAACTGCAACCGGACAAATGTGAATTCTTACATAAAGAAGTCGCATATCTTGGTCACGTAATAAATGAAAATGGAGTCAAACCAAACCCAGAAAAAATTAAGGCAGTGGTAGAATATCCCATTCCAAAAACTCAAACAGATATAAAATCTTTCTTAGGTTTAATGTCCTATTATCGAAGATTCATCCCTGAATTTGCGAAATTTTCCAAACCACTTACTAACCTCTGCAAGAAAGGAGTCGCCTTTGAATGGAAAAATGAACAGCAGCTTAATTTTGAAAAACTTAAGGAAAAACTTGTTTCTGCTCCAGTCCTTATTTATCCCGACTTTACTAAACCTTTTCTTCTCACATGTGATGCTTCTCAGTTTGCTATTTCTGCTATATTATCCCAAGGTCCCATCGGTCAAGATCGACCTATAGCATTCGCATCTCGCACTTTAAATAAAGCAGAAATCAATTATTCAACAACGGAAAAAGAATGCTTGGCCATTATCTTTGGCACTCAACAATACAGACCTTACCTTTTCGGTCATCGTTTTACTATAATAACTGACCACAAGCCACTTAAATGGCTTTTCAACTGTTCAAAACCAGGCTCTCGTTTAGTTAGATGGCGCTTACAATTGGAAGAGTTTGACTATGACATTGAATATAAAAAAGGAAAAATTAATTGCAATGCTGATGCTCTATCGAGACACCCTGTTAATCCCATCTTAGTCGATGATCAATTAAATCTCAATCTTTCTAGTCCAAATCCCTCTAATGAAAGTTTACCTGCAACAAACAATGAATTTGTTAGCGTAAATGACTTACCGACACCAATTCCATTCACCGACTCTAGCGCTGAAAGTACAAATACCCAAACAGCAATTGATCCTCTTGTAGATATAGATTTTACTGACGACTCTTATTCTGATTTTCTCAAAAACACTAATGGCAAAAACTTTGAAACTGATGTGACCATTATTGAACACAACAAGAGTATATTGGAAAGTGATTGTAAAAATTTAGTTATTCCCGTTTCAATTGACCTTGATGAAGCTAATCCTTATATCGAACAAATTTTGGGAAATATCGAAAATACAGATGAAATCATAAACTGCGAAAGAACGCTATATTCATCTCTTAAAATTAAGTATCAAAATAAAAATGTTTACCTTATATTTATTAAAGTACATCACTTTGATCAAGGCTCTTATGATGATATATATAAATCACTGAAAAACCTAAGGAATGAACTTATTCTACAACTCGAACTTTCTGACTTACGAATTGCTATCACTGACTTTAAAAATCCTTTTGACAAATATTTACCTTTGAAATTATATAACATGCTTTTATATGTGTTTAACAAAACCAAAATTGAAATTAATATTTATCATAACAATTTGATTTATCCCACATTAAGTGAAATCCCAAAAATCCTTAAAGAGAATCACGATATACCTGTCGCTGGTCATTTAGGTGCAAATAGAATGCTTAAGAGAGTCCAAGATCAATTTTACTGGAAACATATGAGAAATGATATTGAAAATTATGTAAAGAACTGTGAATCTTGCCAAACCAATAAAGCTTTACGCCGAATAAATCGTGCTCCCATGCAAATCACTTCCACTTCAACTCAGCCTTTTGAAAGAATTAGTCTTGACATAGTAGGTCCCCTTCCTGAAACCAATAAAAGTAAACTTCGCTTTATCCTTACCCTTCAAGACGACTTAACAAAATTTTCTACCGCTTACCCTATTTCATCAACAACAGCTGAAGAAACCTCAGAATGTCTTATACACTTTATTTCATTGTTCGGTATCCCGAAAATGATCCTCACCGATCAGGGAACTAATTTTACAGCAGATCTCTTTAAGAAAACCTGTCAATTTCTAAAAATCAAACAATTATGGTCCTCACCTTATCATCCTCAGACTCAAGGTGCTCTTGAACGATCTCATTCAACTCTAAAAGAGTATCTTAAATCGTATATTAATGATAATCAAGACAATTGGCATATTTATATTTACACGGCAATGTTAGCTTACAATACAACTGTTCATTCTACGACTAATTATACTCCTTATGAACTTCTATATGGACATAAACCATTTATACCAAATTCCCTATTCACCCAAACTTCTGATGTCACTTACCCTGACTATGTTAAAGTGCTTCAACATCGTCTTGAATATTCTAGAAACAAAGCTATAGAAAATATTCAAAAGTCGAAAGAACTATCTAAGACCTATTATGACAGAAAGACCAGACCGGTTCAATATAAAGCAGGAGACTGTGTCTACCTTAAAAATCACCTACGTCTAAGAAAATCTTTATCACCCATTTGGAAAGGACCATACAAAATTATAAAAATCCTTGGTAATAACACATTATCCCTTCTCATTAATAGACGACATGTAACACATCATTATGACGAAGTCAAACTAGCCCATTCTCATTCTAACTAATTTCACTCTATTAAAATTTCTTTCATTTAATTTTATTTCAGCATATCCATGACTCAAGCCCTTCCAGATCCTGTCAAATACATTCATAATAGTTCCGGAATATATTTTGAACCCTTAGGTCCCATGAAGACAGTAAACGGTCATCTTAATATTATAATCTCTTCTGATATTGGATATTTACAACCCCATATTAATGCTATTAATGAAATAATAGGTACCACTAGATTTCTTTGTAAATCATATAATGCTTTTAACGATTCTGAATGTCATAATATATTAGCTCCCCTTACTACCAGATACCATGATATAATCCGAGACTTTGACGCAATTAATTATTTAACAAACAATAGAGATAAACGCTCAGCTTGGTTTGGTGGTGTTGGAACTGTTTTCAAACATATAATTGGAACACTTGATGAAAATGATGCTATTCGATACGATAAAGCTATATCATCCTTACAGAGAGATGAAATAAAATTAGCCTCTCTAGTTAAAGAAAATATTTTAGTTACTCAATCTTCCATAAATGATTTTAACAATACTTTGAATAAAATTAAAATAAATGAATTAAGATTAAGAAATGCTATTAACTCTATCACGGATAATGTGAATAATGTAAGTTTAGTTTCGAATAAGTTAGTTTTAAGAACTATGTTTAATCATGTTTTTAACATTCTCGATAGCGCACTGTTATCATTATCTTTTAAAATTAATGATTTAATTAATAGTATTATTTCAAGCAAAAACAATGTGCTTTACCCTGCTATGTTGAGTCCTAAAGAATTATACTACGAATTAGTTAATAATTACTTACATTTACCTGATTCCAAATATTTACCAATTGTTCTAGATTTAAGTAATATTAATAAATTAATTGATGTATCTGATATAGTAAGCTACTATTATAATAATAAGATTAATTTTGTACTGAAGGTTCCACTTGTTAACTCTATAGAATATAATATGTATCATGCCATTCCTTTACCTGTACCTCATAATTTATCAAAATCCGATTCATTTGTGACGATAATACCTACAAATAAATATATTGCCATATCAATAGATAAATCCGTATATACTGTTTATGATGACATTCACAAAGAATGTAAATCTATAAATTTAATGTATTATATTTGTGAAGCTTCGATTATATACTCCTCTAATGATAATCCCATCTGTGAAAGTGAGATGTTATCCAAAAGTTTAACTACCATGCCTAAACAATGTAATTACAAAATACTATTTGGTGAATTAGATGTATGGCAACCTTTGATAAATAATAAATGGATATTTGTTCAATCCGACTCTGTAAAATTGTCTATCAATTGTATAAATGAAACCTTAGATAGAAATATACAAGGTTTAGGTATACTTGAACTTTCAAGTCAATGTGAAGCCTATTGTAAGTATACTAAACTCATTCCAAAATCCTTTATAAATAAAATTTTAATTCAACGTCCTATAATTAACTTTAATTTAATTAATGAACCATGCTGTAATATTGATAAGACGTATTTGTTAAAGAACAGTGTACCTCGTATTTCACTTGTTGCTACTAATCTTGATAAGATTCAAGACTATAATAGAAATAATCAAAATGTAATTAAATCTTTGAATAAAATCATAAACAAACCTCATATTTTAAAATACGGGACACATTATTCTATTTTCATTTGGATCATATGTTTAATAGTAATAATGATAATCATTTATATAATATTATGTACATTTAAATTCAATTTACCAATCTCTGTAAGACCAATCCATACAACAGCTCCTGTTCCTATCTCCAATCTAGATCCTGTTCCTGTCATTCCACACTGCTCTACTCCCATACCTACTCCTCGTCGTTCACACCTTCCTCCAGTTGATGGAGAATCAGCTTCTGATCTTCCTGACTCTTAACTCACCTCGCATTAGATGCCGCTTTTAGAAACTCCGAGATGTTTCTTTTTTCCTCGTAGTTTCCTCTTATCCGGGGGGCTGTTATATCCACCCTATGCACCCTGTATTGCTGACCTATACTCCTTTCATTCCTTAACAGCAATAACTAACTGAACTCAACATAATCCTGACTCAGCACCTTTTCCCTTACCGATTCCTATCCGCTCCGTTCAGTCCCGATCCAATCATCCTACGGTCAACATCAAATTCTAACGATATTCAAAGTCCAGTGTGTTCATGTACCTAGTTATTTAAAAATCCAATATAAGTTTTCTTTTTAAAAAGGGTCTCATTTTTTCATTTCTAACAGTACGATCCTGGCAAACCTCTCTAGCTTTGTTTACATCCATCAATCGTTTTACTTGAAAATGTTTGAATTACACTACCCCATATTTAATACTGGATTGAAATACGAGGCGACTAAGACCACAGCCTCACCAGGCGCGGCGATAAGTTCAAAGAAAAATCAAACATAGTCGCGAAATTCAAAGAAATTTTGCATTGCGGTTTATACGGTCACGAGCAAGTGTGCGCAAGACTAGATGGTCACATGACGCGCCCGCTGTTCTCTGTGTGGGTGAGACATTATACGGGTAGGAGTGTGTGCGCTAGGCTAGTGTAGATAACCACAGTTTTCCATCTGATGGAGAAAGTAAGTTTTTCTGCTAAAGCGGTTTTAATCTTTTTGTTTATTTCATATGGTGGATATTAAGCATTAAACTTTAATATACGAATTAATATTGAAGTAACAATCGCCGTCAAACTAACACGCTGTATAATTTTTCGAGACGAATAACCCTGATACCTCACAGTATAATATTAATATTTCAGTAGTGTAATGGTATACAGGGTGGCTCATTCAAATCGGTCAGTATGGGAAAGTCTGAAACTATAAGACATACGAAGATTTGTTCTTACGAACCATGTCACCGATTTTGATAAAAAGAAAAACTGTATTCATACATTTGAAAAAAAAACTGTACCCAGCTCGGGAATCAAAACCCGGATTTTTTGAAAAATAAACTTACACTTTTTTTATTTTGATATCGATTGTGTCGGTCTTAAGCTGTAAATGTCTCCATAAAACATGATGTCTAAAATGAATAAAATGCATTGTTTTGACATACTTTAATTTCTCAAAGAAGTGACCACCATTTTTTTCAATACAATTTTCAACACGTTTAGGTAACGATCTTACTATTGAATTTTGTATCTTCATGTGGTGAATTTGCGTTAAAATTGACTCTATGGCTGCTTTTAGGTCTTCAACGGTGTCATAGCTTGTTTTGTAAACTTCATCCTTAACGTAACCCCATAAAAAATTGTCTAGAGGAGTTAAATCGGGCGACCTCGCCGGCCATTTGATAGGGCCGTTCGTACCAATCCATTTTCGCGGAATGTTTTCATTTAAAAAGTCTCTTGCTATGCGACTATTGTGAGCCGGTGCTCCGTCCTGTTGAAAATAAAGTTGTTCTCTTACTTCTGCTGACATTTCTCGTACAGCCTCTAAAAGATCTTCTTCTAAGATTGCAAGGTACTTGAATCTGTCCGAATGTCCATCATAAATTTTAAACACATTTTAGTACCTTATTGTGACCGACCCAACAGTTAAATGAGAATCTAACTTGACGGCGTCCTTCATGCATTCGTAGGGGATCTTCTCGACTCCAATAGTGATGATTTTTACGATTGTACATTCCGTTGTTGGAAAATTGAGTTTCATCAGAAAATATGATAAAGTTTAAAAAATGTCTGTCTAGATCCATTGTTTCTTTTAACCAATTACAAAATTCAAGTCTTCTAATATCATCTTCTGCATGTAAGGCCTGCACCCAATGTCCATTCTTGTAGCACTTGTATTTGTGTTTCTTTAGGGTTCTTTGAATAAATAGTCCGACGTGAAATTTCAGGAATATCACGACTTGCATTACGGGTGGAGGCATCTGGTGTTGCTTCAAAATAGGTTAAAATGTTAATTTCCATGATTTCATCACATTGTCTTGGTTTTAATTTTTTTGGCTTCTTAAAACTTCCATGGGTCTTCAAATTGTGAACGATTTAGATGAATATTTTACGAGTAGGTAAAATACATGTCGGATATTTGATATGGTACCAATGTAGTGCACGGGAGCAATTTCTGTCGTTTTTAAAGTAAGCTTCCAATAAATCTTATTGCTCAGAGTTTGTAAAACGCATTTTCCCAACACAAAAATACCGAAGTACTGATTTTCAGTTCCCGCCAAAACATTTGACACTCGAGTTTTCTTTTTTTACTTTGTTTTTATTGCTATTCGGCCAGTCACACCGAGGCGTTCCATTTTTAAATGCGGTTTAACACGTCTGTGTATCTACTCAATCTACATACTTATTTTAAGTGGGCTTTTCAATTGAGTGAAAGTGTTTAATTACTGTAGATAGCAAAACTTCTTTAAATGTTTAATGAAATGCAAACCACATGATACGGTGCATGTATGTAATAACTTATTATTAATAAGTTGAGAGGTACAAACAGTTATAGAGACAATTTTACATGCCTGAACTTGTTGAATATTGTAACGGTGGTCACTTCGAACACCTACTTAGAGATATTAAATTATGTCAAAACAATGCATTTTATTCAGTTTAGACATCATGTTTCATGGAGACATTAACAGCTTAAGACCTACACAATCGATATCAAAATAGAAAAAGTGTAAGTTTATTTTTTCAAAACAACCGGGTTCGATTCCCGAGCTGGGTACAGTTTTTTTTTTAAATGTATGAATACAGTTTTTCTTTTTATCAAAATCGGTGACATGGTTCCTCAGAACAAATCTTCGTATGTCTTATAGTTTCAGACTTTCCCATACTGACCGATTTGAATGAGCCACCCTGTATATGGCGTGAACGCTTGCATCTTGATTCTTTATTTATAGTGTAGTGTCTTGGTGTGACTTTATTTGAATAGTTGTTACTGACAATCATTAATGATACATACATACATACATACATATTCTCACGCCGTTAGTTCCCATTGGGGTAGGCAGAGACTATCGATCGCCACTTTGTACGATCCTGGCAAACCTCTCTGGCTTCGTTTACATCCATCAATCTTTTCATACATGCTCTTTTATTCTTCATACTGCGGACACCTGCCTTTTTGAGCACATGTTCTATTTGATCCAAATGTGTCCTCCGAGGTCGTCCTCTACTAACATTACCTTCCACATTGGCTCTATATATCTCTTTCACCAATTTACTGTCATCCATCCTCTCTATGTGCCCAAACCATCTCAACATTCCTTTTTCTATCTTTCTTACAATATCATCTTTTACACCACACCTTTCACGAATCACATCATTCCTCACACGATCACATAACCTTACATTACACACTTTTCTGAGGGATCTCATTTCTACTGCATTCACTCTACTTTCATGCTTCTTCTGCCACACCCAACATTCACTGCCATACATAAGCGTAGGAACGAGGACAGCATCATGCACAGCCATTCGGGCCTTTGCAGACACCGACTGACTAGACATTAGACTATCCAGTGCTCCATTTACCGCATTACCCTTTTTCACTCTTCTCTCGATATCTTCATCACACTTTCCATCCCTAGTAAACAAACTTCCCAAATATACAAACTCTTTCACTTGTTCCACTTTCTTACCATTAATCTCAATCACGCATTCGGTCATATTCACCTCTCTCTCAAAAACCATAGTTTTTGTTTTATCCACATTCACCCTCATTCCCTTTTTCTCAAAAGACGCACATGCAATATTCATCATCTCTTGCAGCTCTTCCACCGATGATGCAAGTAGCACTTGATCGTCGGCATATAAGAGGCATTTAATGATGAATCCACCCATTCTCAATCCATAATCACTTTCACGCAACTCTGTTAAACAGTCATCCATGAACAAATTGAAGAGCCACGGGGAAGCTACACAACCCTGTCGGACACCCCGAGAGATCCCGAACCAGTCAGTATTTTCCCCGTTTACTCTCACACATGCACTGGAATCCTCATAGAGTGATACCAGTGCACGTATAAGTCGACTCCCCAAACCGAACTTGGATAACACCTCCCATAAACACTTTCTTACCACCCTATCATACGCCTTCTCTAAATCAATGAAGGAGCAATACACCTTTCGGTTCTTAGCTAAGAACTTTTCGGTGATGCTCCTTAAAGAGAAGATTTGGTCCATACATCCCATTCCCTTTCTAAATCCTGCTTGCACATCCCAAATTTTATCTTCCGTTTCATTCATCACTCTTTCAATCAAAACCTTTGCATACAATTTACCGACAATGCTGAGTAGGCTAATTCCACGGTAGTTTCTAGCCTCCTGGTGTGACCCCTTTCCTTTATATAAAGGCACAATTACCGCTTTGCACCAGTCTTGTGGCACTTTGCCACTCGACCAGCATTTTTGGAAAAGGAAGTACAACCAGGAAGCCACCACCCCTTTACCAGCCCTCAGCATTTCAGTGTTTATCCTGTCATACCCTGCCGCTTTCCCTAGTTTCATACTTTTCATTGCTTTCATTATTTCTTCCATACTGATCTCACTGTCACTAAAGTCACCCATAACGTCGTTCCAATCAACATTACTGCCGATTGGCGAAGAAATGGATGTATCCTCTTTTTCAAAGAGTCCCTCAAAATAGTTCTTCCATACTCGTCTTATGCTACTTTCATCCGTCGCCAATTCACCCTGTTCATCTCTCACAACATTCACTCTCGTGTTTTGGGAAACTCCCTTTTCTTTCCGGATATATTTCCAGAACAACTTTTGGTTATTCCGGAAATTATCGGAGAGTTTCCTCTCACACCATTCTATCAGATCACGCTTTTTCTTTTCTATTTTCTTCTTAACCTCATTCTTAAATCTCTTATATTCATCTTCACTATTCTTCACTACATCATCTGTTACTCTCGCATCCATTCGTTTACTAGCTTTAATCGCTAGTAAATCTAACCAAGCTTTCTTCTTATCTCCAACTGCCTCTTTCACATCTTGATCCCACCAACTTGTTGGTGGTCTATTTGTTCTTTTACTCAATCCACATACTTCCGTCGCACATTCAACCATTGACGATTTGAGCACATCCCATACTTCTTCTATTTCCAATTCATCCTTCATCTCCACGCAACTTAGCCTGTCGTCCAATTTCTTCATATATTCATCTCTAATATTTTCATCCTCTTTCTTTTATTCTCGCAAAATCCGTTGTTGACACTTTAGGCCTGTGACGCCAACGCGTGCACAGACCCCTAAATCGTGATATAACGAGAAAGTGATCTGTGCCAACGTTAATGCCCCTATGGACTCTGGTGTCAACAACCTTTGCTCTTAGCCTTTCATCCACTATCACAAAATCTATCATACTTCTCTCGCTTCCTCTCTGTCTAGTATACATATGGATATCTTTGTGTTCAAACAACGTGTTCGTAACACAAAGATTCCTCTCCAAACATACATCAATCACTTTCTCACCATTCTCGTTCACTCTTTTATCACCAAACTTTCCTAAAACTCTTTCACAACCGTTGCGTGACACACCAACCCAACCATTAAAATCTCCTAACATAACAATTTTCTCATTTTCATCACACCCATTCGCAACATCGTCTAACAGATTCCAAAACTCCTCCCTCTCGGATAGTGATCTAGACATGTCCGGAGCATACACGCAAATTATGCGCATCCGGACAAGCCCTACCTTCACCTTTATCCATAGGAGCCTTGGACTCACACACGCATAATCTTTCATGCACTTAGCCATCCTTTCAGATATCAGAAGTCCCACGCCTTGGCAAGCTCTGTCACTCTCGGCAACTCCTGACCAGATAGCTGTAAATGGGCCAAGTTGTGAAACCTCTTTTCCCTTGCGCTTCGTTTCATTTACACAAAGAAAATCTAGTTTTCTTTCTTCCATAATCAAACATACTTCATCTAATTTTTCATGCATCCCTCCACACACATTCATCGTACTAAAGCGGGTCTCTTTAGCCCACTTTTCGCCCCGTGAGGAACCACGGCGTGATGAGTGGCGAGCCACATCGCCGCCACCGCGTTTAATTGTTTGTAAACACATTCGGTTCCCACGGAAAGCAAGGGAAATATACTGTCCGCCTAGCCAGAGCCCCGCTTGACTAGGTAAGGTTATTTAGTACCCGGAGTTCACCAGGCTCCGGGACGGCGGCACGCTAACGACCAGGCTCACCCCTGGCCACGCATCCCTCGGCACGGCAGACCTTGGATTGGTGTAGGGGCGAAGATGAAAAAGCCCTTTTCCCTTAGTCGACTTCTACGACACCCACGGGAAGAGATGGGGAAGTGCTATTCTATGCCGACACTACACAGCCTATCAT
>OY755176.1:8789422-9006392 GCA_963576735.1 Bedellia somnulentella | reverse complement strand
AAATCGAAAAAGAAAATGCAATATTCAAATGTGCCGCGAAAACGCGACTTTAAATAATATGGCGGCTGTAGCACAAATGACGTCAATTCCGCATTAAACACCAATGAGCTAAGCGATACACAGTCTGTTTATGCGCGATCTACGTCATTATAGAAATAGCCAATCACGGTCGTTTTTAGTCACGTGACAGTTGCATCAAAAATACTTATTTTAGAAGACGGATTTTAGTAAAATAATGCAATATTTTTATCTCGCATTATTACATATTGCTCCAAAAAAGAAATATTAAGACTAATGAAATAAAAGAAATGTATATTTTTATTACCGTCAAATAGCCTATTTTAGGAGATTTCGTTCTTTCTTGAAGACTAACTAAATGATGATTTGACAACACAAAACATAAAGTTTGAATTCGTCTGTCTATATTATCATATCTATTGAATAATGGGACACTAACTGTACAGCCTCTATCAATGCATGTATCTATTTAATAACTATATATAAGAAAATAGTTGTATATATGTGTAGATCAGTAACACCACTACATACCAAGCGGCGGCCTAGCTGCGGCCACGGCAGCCCGCAGCAGCGCGGACGCCAGGCACAGCGCGGGCCTCGCCGCCGCCACCCGCCGCAGCGCCGCGCGCCCCGCTGCGGCACCGCGCACCATCGACACGCAGTACAGCTCACGCTCAATGCTCACTTGCTGCAAACACACACCATATTGTAGTGTATTGAAAACCATTAAAAATTTAAGAAATATGCTAAGCATAACACTGGACAGCTTTTCAAGATGTCAAAGATCATTTCGTACCTTACCACTTACATAGGCTGTAGGTGTAGGAGATTTCATTCATAAAACCATGGAAACTGTTCAGAAAGTTGAATCTAACTTGTTTAAAAATTGAACGTGGTAATAGAATCAAAGGACTCTCTGACCAACCTCTTGAGCTTCTGGAGCAAAGACGATATGATCACTTAGTCTTCAGAAGACGCGGCTAAATACTGGCAGCTCAATACAGCTAACCTTTAAGTGTCGAAAACAGCGACAGAGCCAGTTAACGAGAGTAAAGCTGATTAATTCAGAATTTCGTCTTCGAAGCCAGAGGTTGTGAGAGATGAACAGGGTGAATTGGCGACGGATGAAAGTAGCATCAGACGAGTATGGAAGAATTATTTTGAGGAACTCTTTGAGAAAGAGGATTTACCTATTTCTTCGCCAATTGGCAGTAATGTTGACTGGAATGCGGCAATGGGTGACAGTAGTAACAGTGAGATTAGTATGGAAGAAGTAATGAAAGCATTGAAAAGTATGAAAGTTGGGAAAGCGGCAGAGTATGATAGGATAAGTATTGAAATGCTGAGGGCTGGTAAAGGGTTGGTGGCTTCCTGGCTGTACTTCCTTATTCAAAAGTGCTGGTCGAGTGGTACAGTACCACGAGATTGGTGCAGGGCAGTAATTGTGCCCTTGTATAAAGGAAAAGGGTCACACCAGGAAGCTAAAAACTACCGCGGAATCAGCCTACTCAGTGTTCTCGGTAAATTGTAGGCAAAGGTATTGATTGAAAGAGTGATGACTGAAACAGATGACAAAATTTGGGATTTGCAAGCAGGATTTAGAAAGGGAATGGGATGTATGGACCAAATCTTCTCTTTAAGGAGCATCACTGAAAAGTTATTAGCCAAGAACCGAAAGGTGTATTGCTCCTTCATAGATTTAGAGAAGGCGTATGATAGGGTGGTAAGGAAGTATTTGTGGGAGGTGTTATCCAAGTTCAGTTTGGGGAGCCAACTTATACGTGCATTGGTATCACTCTATGAGGATTCTAGTGCATGTGTAAGAATAAACGGGGAAAACACAGACTGGTTCGGTATCTCTAGGGGTGTCCCGACAGGGATGTGTAGCTTCTCCGTGGCTCTTCAATTTGTTCATGGATGACTGTCTGATAGAGTTGCGTGAAAGTGATTATGGACTGAGAATGGGTGGATTCGTCATCAAATGCCTCTTATATGCTGATGATCAAGTGTTACTTGCATCGACGGTTGAAGCGTTGCAAGAGATGATGAATATTGCATGTGCGTCGTTTGAAAGAAAAGGAATGAGAGTGAATGTAGATAAAACCAAAACCATGGTTTTTGAGAGAGAGGAGAATATGACTAAATGCGTGATTGAGATCAATGGTAAGAAAGTGGATCAAGTGAAAGAGTTCGTATATTTGGGAAGTTTGTTTACTAGGGATGGAAAGTTTGATGAAGACATTGAAAGAAAAGTAAAAAAGGGTAATGCGGTAAATGGAGCACTGGATAGTCTCATGTCTAGTCAATCGGTGTCCGAAAAGGCCCGAATGGCTGTGCATGATGCTGTTCTTGTTCCTTCGCTTATGTATGGCAGTGAATGCTGAGTGTGGCAGAAGAAGCATGAAAGCAGAGTGAATGCAGTAGAGATGAGGTCCCTCAGAAAGATTTGTAATGTTAGATTATGTGATCGTGTGAGGAATGAAGTGATTCGGGAAAGGTGTGGTGTAAAAGATGATATTGCAAGAAAGACACAAAAAGGGGCATATAGAGAGGATGGATGACAGTAAATTGGTGAAAGAGATCTATAGAGCCAATGTGGAAGGCAATGTTAGTAGAGGACGACCTCGGAGGCCACATTTGGATCAAATAGAAAATGTGCTCAAAAAGGCAGGTGGCCGAAGTACGAAGAATAAAAGAGCATGTATGAAAAGATTGATGGATGTGAATGAAGCTAGAGAGGTTTGCCAGGATCGTACAAAGTGGCGATCGATAGTCTCTGCCTACCCCAATGGGAACTAACGGCGTGAGAATATGTATGTATGTATATTTAACATTTTTATAAGCTTTATATTTATATCACTAAATACTGTTTAAGTGTAAGTACCTTTACTATAAGTGTATTATAATAAATCACGCTGCTGCTGGTGTGACACTTGTGTTGTCGCTACTGTTGGCGCTGATTAAAAATCAGTGTTCTGAGGTAAAACTCACAACTTTTTCTGAGCCTTTTTGCTGTTGGAGGGCACAAAGCTACATAATTTCTATTTTTTGATGTTTTCTTGGTGTTTATTTTTATAGTGTTTTTTGTCTTTTTTATTTTTAGTTTTTAATCTCTTTTTAATATTTTTATTTAATTATTGATTGTGTTTTTAATTACTTTAGTGTTATATTGTTTTTTTTCTGTATTTTTTTACTTGTTTCATATTTAATTACTTATCGTCTGCATATTGTTAGTTTTTGTGCCTTTTATGTAGCAAATAAATGTCTTTCTTCTTCTTCTTCTTCTTCTTCATATACCCCATTCACAACCTATGCCTAATTATCAGACTACTGTACAGTATAGTCTCCCACAATGCTTAAGGCTCGGGGACTAGGAAAAGGCCTTTAAAGACTAATTTCAACGGTTTTTTTTCTATAGGATGATTAACTGAGGAGTTATTTTTTCGTACTGCATTCGTAAGCAATTTACAACAAAACTTACAATTAAATCGATAGCACAAATACCCAGATCAAAGTATGCTGTAATTCTAATCTAAAATAAGAATATAAGTTACCTTAGTAAAATCTTCATCAGGCCATGGCAAGCCATTATACATAACATCCGGAGATATAAGTTCCACCAACAATAAGGCGATAGCTGTCGAACCTTCTACAACGCCACTATTGCCGTCCTGAAAGGAAGAAATACAAAATAAATAGTGAACATTAATTTTCACGGTTTAGAACAAGCTTTACATATTTTAAGTAAAGCGGTTCATTATATAACATTAGGGGCTATTTTAAAAGTAGATTTGTATCATCTTAACTTACCATACACGACATTAAAGCACCCATAAGAAGCTCATTGTTAGTAGTAAATATAGGAGGCAGTTGGTTCTTGGAATCTGCGTCGCTGATTTTTCTCACTCCTTTGCCAATGATACCGGCATGGAAAACAGAGGTATGACTTTGTGTCAATTGCGTTATTGGACCCTGGAATAAAAACATATGTTTCAATTTCATACACGTAAAAGCTGAAATTTACTAACGTAAAATATTGTGTGATTAAGCAACTGATGGTTAATGTACAGTGACGAAAAAAATTTTTTTTACATAAAGATATTTTCTAAAACAATATTTCTTAAACCATCGCAACGCAATACATGTTTATTTATCTTTTGAAAAGTATGGCGCATTTTCGGTTACCAACAAAACTCACAAACTACATTGTAAAAACTCACATGTTTATGATTCATATGTAAAAGCAGATCATCTTTCTCCCAATCCTTGTTATCAGCCAAGCACAGCACCCGACTGCCGAACGCCTTCTCTTCTTTAAACATGGCGGTTTCCAACAATTCTCTTAATGCGACAGACCTAGCTAGCTTGCTGTGGAGACACACTTTGCGGAGGAGTCGGCAGGCTGTTTGTACGCCGCGGAGTTTCTCCATTATTTCTGAAAAACAATATGATTATTTTTAGGTTGAAATTACAATGTCTTACTAAGGCTACTTCTACTACTAACCTAAACTAGAGGCTACTAAGACTGTCTTAGTATCTAGTTTAGTTTGAACAGAGAGCATCAAACATACAATGTCCCATCCATTCATAGCTTGTGGTTGAATCTTAAGTTAACATTAGAAAGGCCCATGGATTAAGTAGTAGCTGCTAATAAATAGGTAAATTAAAATGGTAATGATGGTTGGAATAATACCGTCACAAAAGGAAAATTTGCTATAATGAGGCATAGTAGATGAAAGATGTTTTGTTTATGTCGTTGGCATGGAAATTAAAACTGAAAAGGACTTGAAGGAAACACAAATACGCTTGAATAATACAAAATACATAACTACACTTTAAAATAATCTAAAATCTTACCATCTTCGTGCAAACATCTAAAGAAGTATTTAATGGTGGCCTGTATCACTTTCAAGATAACTTCCACACTGGGCGGTGGGGCTTTCGTTCCTGACATGTCTACTCTATCGAGAACCTGAAATTATATATATTATAAGCACTTAATCCACAATATCTTCCTACCAACCTACAAGCTGAAATTATATATGTATATATATATTAAAAGCACTTTATCCACAATATCTTCCTAACAACCTACAAGCTTATAACTTATTATACTTAAGCACTTCTGAACATTACGAAGGGAAATGATCAAATGATGTAGTATATTTGGTTTTGTCTTTGGAGTCGAGAGTTAACCACTCTTTATAATTTACAAGAAGCTGGTGGACAAAAAGAAAGTAGCAGAATACATATATAAAGCAGAAACTTTACTCATTTGAGCAATGGAAATAACATTTATAAAGCCCATAATTTAAATCTTTTTTGTTCATGAAAACCTCATGTGGGGATTCATGTATCTGAAAAGGTAGACAAGTGGCCTTCCGAATTAGTTAAAATTCGGAGGTAGGAAACGCAAACACTACTTAAACGTGTAAAAGAAATAAAGGATAGAAGAATTTCGCACTGGCAGCCAATTGACACGGTGGCTCAGTTGGCAGAGCGTCGGGGCGTATACCCGAGGTCGCGGGTTCGATTCCCGCCTGTGTCGAAATTTTTCTTTCCTTTATTTATTCTTTATTTATTTATAAAGCCCAATTAATAAAATTCTTACCTCAGCCAATGCATGGCAAGTGGGCATCTCGGGCAGTGATCCCATAGTGCACGGCTGTCTTATTCGAAGTAAAGACGCATACTCTTTCAATGCACCTCCGATTTTGTACAAATTAGCTTCAACCGCTTTCGCGATGAGACGCGAACGAAGATGTGATACTTTGTTTGAATTCTCCCATCTGAACGAGTGAAGAAAAATGTTAAGAAGATGAATGAGTGAATGAATGATTTAGATGAGGTAAATTACTGTGAGAAAATAAACTGATTCATACCTGAGCAATTTGATAATGTTCAAACAATAGTGATGCACATATGTTTTTAGATTTTTAGTATCATTTCCATCCATAAAGCACTTTTTAATCTGCGTATCAGAGATGATTGCTTGTCTCAGTCCGTATTCTACTCCAGTTTTAATGTAGTTCTGATATTTATCTATGTCTAATGAGATGTCTATAGAATCTCTAGGATTATGCATTGTTATAGTACCAGATATAATTCTCACGAGCAACGCTAGAGTAGTGTCGTCTCGAGAGTATTGTAGTAGGTAGCTTATGGTATTCACAAATTCTGTTGGTTGATTATAACCTAGAAAAATATCAAAAGATATATTTAGGAAATATCAATCATCGCCTTAGTTATATCTTTTTATTCTTTTAATGCAGCATATGTGTCAATATTTTGCTTTTGATGTAATTAAAGCTCTTCAATAGTTTCGTCTAAAAAAATCGCAATTGGGTTACATAATAATAATAAATAGAATAAAAAAAATACTTACACACTAATATCAAGATTCTTGCCATAGAGTATTGCTCCAGTTTATTTCCTGTGAGGAGCTTTTCCCTAAGTAATATGATTTCATCAATAGCGCTGTCTAACAATGGTATTTTTTTGTCCGGTATCAAACTTTCTAGTTCTAACTTTTGTAAAAGGAATTCTGAAAATAATTTTTTTTTTTTTTTCATTTATGATTTTTTTACGTATCTATATTTCTATCTATGCTATCAGAAAATGTTTCATAAGCTTAAGGCACTTATTTGATTCCTTGTAATAGGTATTAACTGAGTTAACAAGGTCAGCTTCACAATTTTTCCTGAATGTAGTAAACTCTTGTACCAGGCTTTTTAACAGTAACCCAGATGAAAGAGTGAGCAAATATTTACTAAAAAAATAGTAGCTTCTAGTGATAACACCGTCAAATCTTCTTATGCTTTTGTAATGTATATCAAACTATTTTTTTCTTTTGTGATGTACAATAACTATACAACTTACCAGTCAACTGCCGACAAAAGACATTCCTTGCAGAAAATCGAATAAGCAGCAAGACACAGTGTATATCGGCTCTCATCAACAAGGACACGAGTGCGGCCGGCCCCACTGCCTCCCACGACGGGCTGTGGCGATAACGCGCGCACACTTGGCAGATACGATTGAAAACTTCTTCTGTTACTGTCGGGTATAATTCAATAAATAAATACATGGATATACTAGTTGACTGACAGACTTCGTACAGTTAATTTGCTTATGCCAAACTTTAGGCGTTTTTTCCGGTACTCTGAGTTCAATCAGGCGTGAATATTTTATTGATCAAATTTTTCCGGGATGAAAAGCATACTGCCAAATTTCATTCATATACATTATGTACTTGAGCCTTTTCGCCTTAAACACACAAACATCTATACTTTCACATTTATAATATTAACAGGATGATTAAATTAGTCCTTAAATATATAATACTCATATAAATAACCATCCCAAAGATCATACATACATACATATATAAGTACTCACGGGTATAAATCCCTAGGTGTACGTAAGAGGCGACTAACGGACTTGGGGCTTTTTAAGGGATTTTTGGGCGATGCGGTTGGAGACCCATCACCAACAACCTTTATTTTACCATTTTTTCCCCACTCAACTTCCAAAAGTGGCTGAGGAATTTATAATTTCTCAGCTCTGGCTACCCTTGTTAGGGATTTATAGCCGTAAGTATATGTAAGTATATGTATGTAAATAACCATGCTCACTGGGTAGAACACCGCTTATCGTACTGACGATGAGGGTTCAAATCACGGGTCGCTCCTACTCCAATTTGTCTTTTCTAAAGTCATATGTGTGGTTAATTGATCATGGTTGTTAACGGTGAGAAATAGAAATAAAAAACTGAGATAACATCGTCTAACGGTTGGGAACCCACATGGCTAAGTTAAACGTTGTCATGTGACAGTGGATTCGTACAAACCGGCGATAGGCCTGGCCCCTATCACGTGAGTACACTGTCCAAGCAAAAAGTGGATACTCTGAACACCAGGTGACAATTTCACGTGATGTTCAGAAGTATTAGTACCTCTGCTAACCCCTTTGGGGATATATGAGTTTGAATGTGAAGTGAAAACCCCAGTGGAGGGACATAGGTATGTATAATGTGATCGTAGGTTATGTAGGTTTAAAATTTCTAATTCTATTTTAACACTAAAGGACTTACATGTATTTTGAATATCTTGTGTGAGAGCTTTGAGTACTATATCCGATTTGGTAGCTAAGTCTAGCAGATATGGAATTACGTCGCACGCTTTCTGTCCTATAGGATCTTCATTAATGGCTTCCTGGAAAGCAAGAAAAAATATTTGATAGAAAATAGTGCCTTTCCTTATACTCTTGCATGGCAATATTTGTAGGTAGTACCACAGATCATATAATATTCTACTAGTGTAGTACCCTATTGACTGTCTGTATTCAAACTAAGCACAAAGAACAAAACCATTAGTTTTGTTGTTTTTTGCTTGCAATCTACACAGCTTGATATTTAGGCTTTAAAAAGGCTAATCAATACTTTACCATATAATCAAACAGATTTCATCATTACGTTTACGTTATAGTAGTTATATACGAGATAAAAAGGTGGTCAAAAAGACTAAAGGAAAATATAAACAAATGATAGGCTGCTTTTGGAGATAAAGATATTTTGACGGGAGCATATTGAGGCAAACCAATGTATGATCATCTCTAATGAAAACTAACAAAATAAAAAGATATTTCAAATATTATCAATAATTTAAGTACCACCCCCCCATTATGATTAAGGATCTTTAGTTGGACCATTGTGTAGTAATTTGTAAAATTAAATATAAACATACATTTACACGCATCCTTAAACTCGTGGCTATAAATCACAAGAAGAGGTAGAGCTTCAGAATTAGAAAAAAAACCTTAGTCACATTTGAAGTATCAGTAAGGAAAATATTCTAAAGTGAAAGATAATTGGTTTTTTTTTTGTATACCGGGGGGGAAATTCTCATAGGATCCCCCGCCACTCGAGAGACTCGGTATGTCAGACTCGGTATGTCAGACTTGTACTGACTAAAACCCCCCCGGTTCGGTGCTGCTGGCCCTGCGGCCTATGCGGCGTCACCTTGACAGTTGTGCCGGGCGGTTGAAGGTCGCCCTGGCGCGGCAAAGGAGTGTACCTAAGCTAAGTCGGATAGGGAAAGATAATTGGTAATGGGTCTCCAGCCTTAAATATTCCCAATACCCTTGGCCGCCTCAAGTTCACCCGCTGAAAGACTTAAGTAAAGGTGGCCACATACGTAGCGGTATACCTGAACGGTATACCGGAACTGAAAGCTTGTGCAAGTATACCGGAGCGTGTGTGCGGCAAAACTTGCACAAGTTTTATGACTTGTACATGTCTGGTAGGCAGATCAAAACTACGATCTGTATACCTGAACAAACTCGTTTGTGCAAGTATACATGAGCGTGTGTGGCGGAACGCTTCACTCGCACGCGCGCCAGTGCTTCGGTTGGTTGTGTTGTGTGTGTTTATTTTCGCGCCAAAATGTCTGTCGATTTACGCCGCAGTAATAGAGAGAAGTTAGAAGAGTTTATAGATTTATACAGGAAGTTACCATGTCTATGGCAAATTAAAAGTAAAGATTACCATATTCGCAACAAAAAGAACGCTGCAAACCAACAATAGCCAAAACGTCATAATTTGTGGGTGTCACTTAAGATAGAACCGGTGGCATATTTCACAAAATAATTATTGACCAACACGACCTCTTCGGTTTGTCACAGGCGCAGAATTGAGACATGTACAGGCATACTTGAATCGTGTGTGGTCGCTATGGACGTTAGGTATACTTGCACAAGCCCTCAGTTCCGGTATACCGTTCAGGTATACCGCTACGTATGTGGCCACCTTTAGTGTTATTCCGTGCAACCGATTATAGCAACCGTGATAGCCCAGTGGGTAGAACACTCGGTTATCGTGCAAGCGACTAGTGTTCAAATCCTGGTTCGGGCCTACACCAATTTGTCTTTTCTAAAGACATATGTGTGGTTAATTTATCATGGTTGTTAACGGTGAGGGAAAACATCGTGAGGAAACCCACATGGCTGAGTTGTACTTAGTCATGTGACAGTGTATTCGTACAAAACGGCGATAGGCCTGCCCCCTATCACGTGAGTACACTGTCCATGCAAAACGTGGGTACTCTGAACACCAGGTGACAAAGTCACGTGATGTTCAGAAGTATTAGTACCTCTGCCAACCCCTTCGGGGATATTCTGCGTGAACGTTTATGCTTTATTATTATTATGCTTTATTCTAAGCCAACATTTTACAACTCACAGCTGTAAGTTGTAAAAATTAGATTTATGGTCATACCCAACATCCCAAAGATCATACATACATACATATACTCACGGCTATAAATCCCTAGATGGGGTAGCCAGAGCTAAGGAATTAGAAATTCTTCAGCCACTTTTGGAAAGGTAAGTGGGGAAAAGATGGTAAAATAAAGGTAAAAAAAAGATAATTGGTTTTTTTTTTTGTATACCGGGGGGGAAATTCTCATAGGATCCCCCGCCACTCGAGAGACTCGGTATGTCAGACTCGGTATGTCAGACTTGTACTGACTAAAACCCCCCCGGTTCGGTGCTGCTGGCCCTGCGGCCTATGCGGCGTCACCTTGACAGTTGTGCCGGGCGGTTGAAGGTCGCCCTGGCGCGGCAAAGGAGTGTACCTAAGCTAAGTCGGATAGGGAAAGATAATTGGTGATGGGTCTCCAACCGCATCGCCCAAAACTCCCTTAAAAGCCCCAATACCGTTAGTCGCCTCTTACGTACACTTATCGGAAAAAATGAGGTAGTGCTATTCTAAGCCGACACTACGCAGCAAAGATCCGAGCAAAAAAATCAACGTATAAAATAACCCGTCATACCGTGGCAGTAGTAGCGAGCACGTTCCTCAAACTCCTCAGGGCGGGCGGGTGGTGCGCCAGCTGAGCCAACACTGGCCTTGCGCCGTCCGCGCCCAGCTGCAGCGCGCGCTCCGCGACCAGCGCCGGCTGCGCGCGCCCCACGCACCCCACCGCCCACGAGCACGCGCGGCAACCTGTACACACGTTATACCTTCCTGGTAACACTCACTCTACCAACTCTACACTCTACCACAGTACGCACTCTACCAACTACGAGCAGGCGCGGCAACCTATACACACGTTATACCTTACATAGTTACTCGTAAGACCATAAAGTTATACGCACTCCACCCCGAAGAGCACGCGCGACAACCTATACATATGTTAAACGTTCATTAGTTATATAGATTTCAAACTAATAATAACAATGCCAGCTGGGCTAACACCGCCCCGTCCGCGCCTATTGCAGCGCGCCCTCCACGGGCTGAGCGCGCCCCACGCACCCCACCGCCCACACGTTATACCTTCCATAGTTACTCGTAAGACCATAAAGTTATACGCACTTCACCACCTACGAGGCGCGGCAACCTATGTACCAATATTAACTTTCATAGTTGATGGGAAGACCATAAAGTTATACGCACACGCACTCCACCCCAAAGAGCAAGTGCGACAACCTATGTACCAATAATAACTTTCATAGTTGATGGAAAGACTATAAAGTTATACGCAACTCACCTCCAAGAGCAGACGCGGCAACCTATACACATGTTATACCTAGCTAAGAGCGGATCCAGCCATATGGGCAAGATGGGCAAGCCCACAACCGTACTTGATTTATTATATCAAATTAAATGTAAAAAAATGAAAATTAATAGTATGAGTATATGTATTTATGAAATTAAAAAATGATAACGGTTATAATTAAGACAACTCAACAACATGATTTATATTTATTTAGGATTGAATTCGAAAACCAACTCAGACTTCGATTATGCCCACAACCTTTATTCAGGGCTGGATCCGCCTATGACCTAGCAGTAATATAGACCTCGAATTAATAATAATAACTCAACCTGGACCAGCGGCGGGCGGAAAGCTAGTCTAGTAAAAAATATCAATTTCCTTTAAATAATTTCGTATTTACTACATGGTTTAAAACCTCCTTTGTATTAAACATAATACCGTTGGGAAAATTTTGCAAAGATCCCTAGCACTATTAAGAATTTTATATTTTAAAAAGATTTAGGTTTATGTAACTTAAAAAAAAGGTTTTTCGAGTCTATTCATAAAATATAATTATGCGGATTATTTGTGTTTATGTGATTTAGTATAGAAGCATATAAAGTACATTATAGAAAAATGCATAATTCAATTCACACTACCATGTATCTGAGTTGACAAACAAGTGTTATATACACTTTTATTCATTGAGAAAGTGTATGGTGAAGTCAAAATGAGAATAAATTCATATTGATTGTCTTCATATTTTTGTGTAAAACAAGGAAATTAGATTGTAATATTACTGAAATTAGTTAAAAAAAATATATCACTGGAGCAAATCTAGGCTCAATAGTCATTTATCTTATTAATTGTTCATAAATACATACCAAGCATCATATCAATACACTTTGCTCTTTCATCTGCCTCAAGCAATGTTAAAGTTTGTGTTGTAATATCCAACAGCACTCTCACGGGTTCTGAATTTTGAAGGGTAGCATCTGAAATGAACACAGAATTTATTTATTTAAAGAATAATACAAAATAAGTGTCCTCACTTGGCAACGAGAAAATAATTGTTCCTCCATGGTAATGGGCCTGTTAAAAATAATTTCAGATATAAAGCACCTTGCATTGAGGTTTAATTGTTGCATCCTTCTCATACCTAAGACCTGGAACCACCACATGTTCCTGAATATCAGATAATGAGGGAGGTAGCCTCTGGCTATATCCATCACATTCTTTAACAGTCATTCATGATTTTAGTGGAAGAAAAATATTTATCATACAGAAACAATGGCATTGAGAAACAGGCATAAAGTCATTAAGATAATTTTAATTTTGTATAATTTAAAAAATATATATATATATATATATATCCTGCAGCCTATTGTGCGTCCATTATGTCGATTTTTGCATATAATGTGGCGTCCACCTGCTTTTGGCGTCCGATATACGGACGTCGAATGGGAAACACCGAAATTCTTCTTCCCTGTGATCACCTGAGTAAGAGAAACTAAGAAAAAAAAATTTTTTTTGGACGCCAATTTTGCATGAATATGCATGTGTCTTATTTGAACGGAGTTCCAGCACTTTCCGTCAACAATTTCGATGGCGCTGTTGTTGAAAACATTACTTTCATAGGTCCGCGTTTTTGGCATCCCGCGTTTTTAATGGAATGAAATGCGACGTTGACAAATCTCTTGTAAGCGATTCTTTAGTACCTATTCATTTGTGTCATCGCATCGGCGGGTTGTTTTATGATTTGTTTGTGTGAATGAACATTTCCGATTATACCGAGGCCTGTGTCGAAATTTTTCTTTCCTTTATTTATTATAGCAGCCCGTCCCGGCTTCGCTCGGGCATAAATTATCATTAACTCTTGTTTTTTATTTTATTACATGTATTTTTTTTTTTTTTTTTTTAAGTTTTAAGCTATATGTTATATTTTTTTGCTGTGTAGTGTCGGCTTAGAATAGCACTACCCCATTTCTTCCGGTGGGTGTACGTAAGAGGCGACTAACGGTTTTGGGGCTTTTGAGGGATTTTTGGGCGATGCGGTTGGAGACCCATCACCAACAACCTTTATTTCACCATCTTTTCCCCACACAACTTCCAAAAGTGGCTGAGGAATTTCTGATTCCTTAGCTCTGGCTACCCCTTCTAGGGATTTATAGCCGTGAGTATATGTATGTATGTATGTTATATTTTTTTGTATTTATATTTAGATATATTTTTTTAATTTTCATAATGAGTAATTACATAACATAACATAAACATTCACGCCGAATATCCCCGAAGGGGTTGGCAGAGGTACTAATACTTCTGAACATCACGTGACTTTGTCACATGGTGTTCAGAGTACCCCTATCACGTGAGTACACTGTCCATGCAAAACGTGGGTACTCTGAGTAATTACATCAAAAGCCATTCAATTTATAGAGTTAGAGCTTCCCTGTAAACAATATTTGACGTTGTTGTATTTTGGGGCAGCAAAATAAATTGATGTTCAGGGGCTACCACCCGCGACAGGCCAACGTACAGTTGACCGTGAGTAAAACAATTCTTTCGCAGGTCAATTCCTACTAATTTGAAGGTTTGGCCTTGGGACTTATTAATTGTTAAAGCAAAAGATGTTTTAACCGGAAATTTTAGCCGTTTAAATGGAATTGGCAGATCAGTTGGGATCATCGGTATCCTCGGTATATGAGCTAATTGACCGGCTGCTGGGCCAGTGATAATAGTCGCTACAATCAAATTTTGCTTTTACTCTTTGATAAGCAGCCCCCCGTACCCCTTCGTGACGCCTGCAACAACTTACTATGCATAGCTAATCGAGCGGAGTTTTATCTATTTTTTTAATTCGAGATAACTTTCGAATGGAATGTTCGAATTGAATAATTCAAAAAGTAATATAAGGGTATTGAAGCAGTCTGAAATAATATATACGTTTTTTATAAGGATTAGATAGGTACAAATAAAGAGCCTTTTCTAAAGCAGGATTTTAATTTAATTTTTAAATAATTTTATATAATGACGCTTGTTGTGAGATAACTATAATAGTTAGAGACATGCTGTCTGGGCATTTTTTTTAGATAATAATGTGTTCTATAAAATTGTAGTACATAATTTTATTCTATTGTCAATAGTTTTCGCAGCGCACGCGATGTAAGGATTTTTTTTGGTATTTCTTAACACCTTGGGTTACATTTTTGAAGTTTACGTAAGGATCCCTATTTTTTTTGAAAATGAAATATAGCCTATGTCACTCAGGAATAGTGTAGCATCAAAACAGTGAAAGAATTTTTCAAATCCGTTCAGTAGTTTTGGAGCCTATTCAATTCAAACAAACAAACAAACAAAAAATCAAACCTTTCCTCTTTATAATATTATAGTATAGACAAACGACTAGTGTTCAAATCCTGGGTCGGGCCTACACCAATTTGTCTTTTCTAAAGACATATGTGTGGTTAATTTATCATGGTTGTTAACGGTGAGGGAAAACATCGTGAGGAAACCCACATGGCTGAGTTGTACTTAGTCATGTGACAGTGTATTCGTACAAAAAGGCGATAGGCCTGCCCCCTATCACGTGAGTACACTGTCCAGGCAAAACGTGGGTACTCTGAACACCAGATGACAAAGTCACGTGATGTTCAGAAGTATTAGTACCTCTGCCAACCCCTTCGGGGATATACGGCGTGAACGTTTATGTTATGTTTATGTTATGTTATGTAAATATATTGTTAACGGTAATCCATGTGCTGCTAGTCTGAAAATCTCATATTTATTAGCCTGACAAAGGGTATATGCCATTATTAGGGTAAAGTCGGGTCAGCAATTGAGTATTTTCTTATGTTGTATATTATTGCATATTATAAAACAACATTAGATTTAGACATGTTCATCGATGAAAAGTATGCCAATATTGTAAACCTTTGTTTCTTATCTTTTGGCTTAAGTTGGTTATACGATTAGTTGATTATGTGATATTACAGATTTTGTTCTAAATTTTATTTGCTGTGTAGTGTCGGCTTAGAATAACACTACCCAATTTCTACCCGTGGGTGATCGTAAGAGGCTACTAAGGGTATAGGGACTTTTTAAGTGATTTTTGGGCGATGTGGTTGGAGACCCGTCACCAAAAACATTTATTATCACCATCTTTTCCCCAATCAACTTCCAAAAGTGGCTGAAGAATTTCTCATTCCAAAGCTCTGGGGGGCCGTTCAAGTATTACGTAAGCACTATGGAGGGGAGGGGGTCTTTGTATTGCTTATTTTGGATGACATGGGGGTAGGGGAGTCTAGATGATGATTACATCATCGGTAGTTATTTTACAACCAAAGTCGAACATGCAAAACGTGTAGTCTTTATCATGCTTCCGTCAAAGTTACTAAATCGTCACATCGAGAAAATTCATAAAAAAGTAAAAACGGTTGTAAACGGTGAGGTAAAACATCATAAAGATACTCACATGGCTGAGTTGTACTCAGTCAAATGACAGTATATTCATACAAAACGGCGATAGGCCTACCCCCTTTTCAGGGATATATGGCGTGAACGTTTAAGTTGAGTTGAAAACGAATGTAGACATTCTAAAACTGGATAAAAGTGAGCATACTTGCAACACTGAGCAGCAATCCAATGTTATTTAAAAATTAAACTCACTTTTAAACTACCTAGTTGATCCTTAAATTCTGTCACAAACAAAAATAAGGCTATAAACGATTGCCACTATTTTTCACAAAAGCCTTCAATCTTCGCAGCCAGTCTTCAATAGCAGCACGGCCCATATTCATGTCGATATCGGTCACTGCTTTAGTCAATGATGCCTTTAGGCTTCTCAAATTTTTGTGAGGTTTAGAACAGACCTTCTTCTCCAATTCCTGTTAAATTTTGTAGTCCAGTAGATTGAGGTCTTGGTTAGATGAGGGCCAATCTTGATGCCTTAATAGCTGGACGTTCTGGCGCCTAAACCACTCCTGAGTTGCTTTGGCCTTATGAGCAGGTGCAGAGTCCTGTTGAAACACAAATGGCCGTCCTCCAAAGAGTGCCTGGGGCAGATCTTTTACGATGCGATCTAAAACCGTGTCTCCGTATACTTTTACACTGGTTTTGACACCTTTTTCACAAAAATGCACTTCAGTAGGGCCATAGTAGGACACTCGCAACTAAATCATGATTGATGGTGGATGATGGCCGTGCTGCACTCTAGCAATGGCATTTCCAGCGGCCGCAGAGCTGGTAGCGTACACCTTAACTTTTTTTTGTTGTATCTTTCCTAAATTTAAAAAAATATCGTCTGAAAACTGGATATCGCGGTGTCTTTTTCTTGCGTACCGCTTAAGCAATACTTTGCATTTTTGGCTCTCATAGCTATCAAACGCGCTTTCAGAATATGACCTCAATTTTTTCGGTAAGCTTGTGGTCCAAGGTTTTTATCGAGTACTTTTTTTACGGTTTCTTTTGGTTAAACCCATCTTCAAAAACATCAATTCCTACTTGCGGTCGGGATTTCTTGCTGCACGCGCCTTGACGGTGCTTTGGTCACCCCTGGAGTCCTTACGGAACGAAGTCTGCCAGTTCTTTTCTCGTCATCGACACTAGAGGTTTCATTGTACCTCTTGATGGTACGGTATACAAACCTCATCGTGATTTTTAATTTTTGAAGCAAGTTGAATATCGACTTTGTTAGACGGCCGCAACGATGCAATGAAATTGCTGTTACTCAGTTCTTTTTGCGAGTCTACTGCATCGTAAAAAAATAATGAATGTAATTGTGCTTTAGCAGAATATTATGAAAAAAATAATTGAAAATAGAACACCATTTCATATTTTCGTCTAGTTGTTCTTTTTTTAAAATAAATGGCCAGTGACAGTATTTAAGAACCGACTAAGTATACAAACTTAAAAAGTGTATAAACTTCTTGTCCCTTACTCTATATTAAGTAAGGGACAAAAAATCTTGCGTCAAATCTTATCTCTAATCTAAATATTTTTTCTTATTATTCAAATTATAATAATAACATTAAATATTAAAAAAAAAGATTAATTTCGTTTTACGTTAGCATAGGGGGAGGGGGTAAGAGCTTTGCTTACTTTTGCTGACAAGGGGGATGGGGGGGTAAATAATTGTAATAAATCTGCTTACGTTATATTTGAACGGCCCCTGGCTACCCCGTTAAGGGATTAATAGCCGTGAGTATATGTATGTATATATGTATTCTAAATTAGAAGTGTTACTATAAATATGTATGTATGTATGCATGTAGAAGTCCCGTGTAGTGCCGGCTCAGAATGTCAGTAACACTTTCTACTCACGGTGTTCTTAAAAGGGGGCTTTTGGGCGATGCGGTTTGAGAACCATCACCAACGATACTTTTTTCTACAAGTAAACACAACAGAATGGAACACCCTATCTTCGATTGTTTATACTTTCAGCTGATGATGTAGATGTAGACCAAAACCAACAAAATTTGCCAGTTTCAGTTACACCAGTAAGTATACGGACGTCAGATAACGTAAAATCGAATACATGATGTTTGTTTTGGCGTCCGTATACCTTAATTTTATTTATTTTGTTTCATTCGATAAATATTATACCACATCATTGTAGTTCCATAATCCTCCTTGCATAATTTTTGATTGATGTTATCAGATTACCTTCACTTTTGTTTGCATTTATCACTTTTTCTTTAAAAAAACAAACGCTTATTGTGTTATAAATATGGTAAGGTACGCAGTCATGTTTTCAATCATATACTTTTTTAAATATTATAAGTACGTTTACATGCATAATGACCCGTTTTTAAAAAACAACGTCAAAAAAAGAAAGGTCGATACTCATCACGTCCGTATGTAAGCAATTTTAGCTATATTTAAAACAGAAACATATTGTTTATATAGTAAGTAAGTAAGTAAAATTTTTATTTGGTATTAAAAACAAAATTACAAACAGTATTTAACAATAAGATAAAACATTTAATGATACCAAAAAGGTCTTGGCTCAGCGTAAAATGTACCCAGCGCAAGTCTCGCAGGACACAAACGCTGAGTACGCTGGTTTTCAGCCAACACCTCAAACTTATATCTACTTACTAACTTAACTTATATAAACTTATATATATATATATATGATTGTTTCTTACTGACTGACTCTTGTTTAAGTAAATACTTAATGATTTTAATTTAAAATTGACTCCATATTAACATTTTATAATAGTATCTAACAGATATACGGATGCCATATGTGAATATAATTTCATATCTTATTGCATTTGGCATCCGCAAATGTGTGAATGTCCATTGTATTGTAATCATTGATTAATAACTAGTAGCGGAATAATAGTTCAATGATTGAAATGTCGGATCTTCCATCACGTCCAAAGTTCCTACTTCTTATCTTATTATGTTTTCTATGTTTAAGCACAAAGTGCCATTACCGCTTAACTCAGTTTATTATAAAGCAGATGTCTAATTAAAGTTAAATGATGTTGATTAAATGATCGTTTTATTTTAAAACACAATGCGTACGGTGCGTACCACAGGCCAACAGAGATACAAACCTACATACATTAATGTTCATAAAAAAATGATTAATTAAACATTAACACACGCAGAGCCCCTTACTAAAATAATCTTATATTTAGACAAAGCATAAAGCCAGCGAGAAATACAAATGGAAACAAACAGCAATTCTTCTATATTATCAACAAATTAGGAATTCCTTCAAATTAGCAAGGTGCTTTAGCTTTTACATTTTATACGGTTGAATTTATTGTAAAGGTGGCAACGTCGCATAAAAACATGGACGTTAGATGCCTATGAATATAAAATAAATTTGTTATTATACAACGGAGGTCAGGTTAACATTGATGTGGTAGTGGGTTCAGATGGGTTGGACAATGCATGTTAATATACATATATTTGTATATTAACAATTATGGGTTTATTAAAAAATAAATTAGATTACGGTCCTCAGCAACAATAATTGGATTAGTATATGCTCCAAAATTGAGGCTATGTAAACGTTATCTGGTGGACGTCAAAACGATGCGAAGTGAAAAGACGCCAAATAGGTAGCGGGATGTATATATATATATATGTAACATATTTTCAGCTGGGCTGATTCAGCCCTGGTTTATCAAGTTAAAGCCCTTTCAAACGTGCTTAAAAGTGAACAATGGCTTCCCAAAACAAAAAAAGAGATTTTACAAACTTTTGCTCATTTCATTCTATTCCAGGCAGTCTCATTCTTGTCCTAGCATTAATGGAAGTTAAAACATTTTGTCAGAACATCAGTATGACATTCCTGATACTATATTAATTTAGATCCACTTACCAGGAAGTTTAATTTTATCAGTAGCAATATCCATTAGTAGCTGTGTACACCATGGTGCAATAAATGGAGCCCAAGATGTACCCAGATTGCACAACTCGGGGCCAATCATACTGACACTCTCCAAAGATCCACTGGGATTTGTCTCGGACTACAACAAACAATATTGTATAGAACATGTCATACTATGTGGGTGATTTTCCCAATTATTCAACCCATTTTTTTTATTAGCAAAAAAGTTAACAGGGAAGTTCAATTTCTTATATTTACCTAAGTTCCTTCCTTTACCATATTTCCCTCAATTATTTATAAAGGGTCTGAATAATTGCTATATACTTTGGCTACTTCTGTTTATGATTTATAGCCAGAAGAATAAATTCAGAAGAATCTTTAAGAATCTGAGCCATATCTATACAAGTAGATAGGTGTATAATTAAAATTTACATTGTATTAAACCACAAGACAATAATTTCACATAAACATAATATGGTTCAAGATTCTTAACAACAAGACAAAACTATGTCACTCAAAAAGATATGATTGTAGATGGTTACACACACTATCACAGAATTAATACAGTTATGTGTGAAGTCTGTCAATATTTATTGCGGACTGCAAACACAATTAGCAAAACATAATATATTGACTATTGGATGCCTCAAAGGGGTGAGAAAAAGCATTGAGTAGATCCAAGATTTTAAATCCATTTATCCCATTACCAACCATGGTAGCTCAGTGGGTGGAACACCTACCAATCATGCAGAGAGGCATGGATTCAAATCCCCTAGTCAAGCCTACACCAATTTGTCTTTTCTGAAGTAATGTGTGTGGTTAATTTATAATGGTTGTTATCAGTGACAGAAAACATTGTGAAGAAACCCATATGGCTAAGTTATACTTACGCCCGATTTCTGAATTGAGTATTCCAGCTGAGACCAACTTAAGTATTGTTCTGTCGCATTGAAATCTTAACAACTGAATGAGACAGAACGATACTTAAGTTGTTCTCAGCTGGAATACTCAATTCAGAAATCGGGCGTTAGTCATGAAACAGTGTATTTATTTATAAATGCGATAGGCATGCCCCATATAACGTTCAAAATTCTGGAATCAGCACATATTTACTTAGTTAAAAACATAACCTCTGAAGCCCATGTATAAACAGCTAAAAACTCACATCGTAGTCACTCAGGCTGACAGACACATTTACTGCATCTTGAAAAACCATAGCAAAATACTCTAAAACAGCATCACGAGCGGCTGGAAAGTTCTTCAACAAAGATATACCGATCTTTGTCAACTCCGGAGCATTTTGAAAATTGCGCCTGGATACTCCATATATAAATGTATTTAGATCATTAGACAGTGATACGGGCTTATCTGTTGGATTCATCTTGTATTAATTTAGCAAATACGAAAGGAAAACATCCCTAAACTTGAAAATGTAACTTCTTTTAGTTTTGTGTGACTCTACCAAGCCAGTAATATTGTAATGTAATGTAAGTAAATAAATATTGGCTTCGTTTTGACATTGACATTGACAGTGGTAGAAATAAAGATTCTGTAAAATAGTGGCCAAGTGCGGGTCGGTTCATCCGCCCTTAGAGGGTTTCGTACCAATAAGCGTTATAGTAGCAAATATCAATATTACAAATGATTAGCAAAGTTACATTTGCAGAATTTCTAAATGTGCTTAATTTTAAAAATAACCAATTTATGTTGCTAAATTTTATCGATATCTTCATTTTATATTTGATTTTTATTTGTCACTTACATAATTCAGAAGGGGGGGGGGACACAAATTTTACTACTTTAGGAGTTTATATCTTTCAAACTTTGGATTCCGAAAATATATGGAAACCTAAGTTGTCATAAGACCTATTTAAAGATACCCTACATCCCGTAGTATTTTCCATTTAGACCGATAATTATTTTTGTTAAAATATTTTTTTTATTACAAACCCTTATAGACAGATGTTTGTAAACTTGTAAAAAATAATAAATTATTTTACGAAGGGGGCTTGGGGACCCGTACCATATAGGGTACGTTAGGACTATAGGTATGCAAAAAAACGAGACGTTCCTTTGACGTACTTGATGATACATAATGATACATTCCACATGAACTTCAATATATCATTTCACACACTTCGTTGATGACATTGTGTACACCTGCTTCTCTTTTCTTTTTTGTTATTAAATGCTCTTTACGGTCAAACCGAGAATTAAAAAAGGCCGACTAGGTCCCGGCTTTTCACGAAGTTTATTGCCTTCAATGAAAGCATTAGCAATACGTCGTTGAAAGTTTAGCAAATCCGTGACCCCGCCGTTATATTTTCAACCACGTGGTCTCTACAGTTATAAATTGCTGACCCACCATCTCACGAATAGATAGACCGACAGACAGACATAACGAAACTAATACATTTTAGTTTTTTGGCATTCGACTACGAAACCCTAAAAACGCAGATTCACCCAGTAGGGTTGACGTGACGAGAATTTATTTCTTTACATACATACATATATTCACGGCTATAAATACCTAGAAGGAGTAGCCACAGCTGTGGAATAAGATTTTTCTCAGCCAATTATGGAACTTAGTGGGGAAAAGATTGTACAATAAAGCTTGTTGGTGATAGGTCCCGAACCGCATAGCCCAATTTTATCAGTTAAAAATCTTCATTACCCTTAGTCGCCTCTTACCACACCCGTTGGAAGAAATGGGTTAGTGCTAACCGAAACTGACACTACACAGCAAATAATTCATAATAGTCCTCATTTAACAAAAAATCGGCCTAAATTAAATTGATAAGTACTGTCGGCTTAGAATACAGCTAACCCATATTTTGCCCGTGGATGTTGTTCCAGAAAACTAGATGGATTTAGCATATTTACATACATACATATACTCACGGTTATAAATCCCTAGAAGGGGTAGCCAGAGCTAAGGAATTAGAAATTCCTCAGCCACTTTTGGAAAGTTGTGTGAGGAATGATGGTAAAATAAAGGTTGTTGGTGATGGGTCTCCAACCGCATCGCCGGAAGAAATGGGGTAGTGCTATTCTAAGTCGACACTACACAGCAAATTTAATCTAAATAATGGGCGTTATAGCTGGAATAGCATCACCTACAATAATTTATTTTAGTATTTTATAAGACTTTCACGATTGCACATCCTTATATATTAAACGAGAGAGGGTGGATTTTGTGAACCGGCCTGTGTCGCAATGCTAATGCTAAGAGCTAGAAAATTGGTTCAGGTATCAAATTGAAGGTCTCCATCTGAAGTTTCACCGAAAACTCAATCATTTTCCATAACTGGATTAGTTAAATTGTTAGCCATTTATAAATTGTCAAAATTGGCCCATAGACTGCTGGAGTAAAAGCGCGCGCATATGTGTCAGTCACGAGATTGAATTGATTCGCTCGCGAGCAATTTTCATTTTTGGATTTAAACCGGATGCAAAAAAATGTAGTCCACGCAGACGTAGTCACGGGCAAAAAGTTAGTTATAATTAAAACAACTTGTAATTGTAACAACAACATTAAAACAACAAAAATATTTTACCATTTTTAGCCACTCTTCCTTCAAAACTTAATGAAACCGATATCAACTTTGGGATATATCGCTGTATTTGAATGTGAGTATAGACTCACATTCACATACAGCGATATATCCCAAAGTTGATATCAGTTTCATTTACATTCATTAGTTTCACCTATTTGTGATAGTACAATCATTCATATACTCATGGCTATAATTTCCATAAAGGAGTAGCCGGAGCTTGACAATTAGAAATACATCAGACCTTTTTGCAAGGGGTTGGAAAGAGATGGTTAAATAAAGGTTGTTGGTGATTGATGAGTCTCCAACTGTACCTACATACATACATACATGTACTCACGGCTATAAATCCCTTAACAGGGTAGCCAGGGCATAGCCGACACTACACGGCATATGTATCCAACTGTATCGCCCAATAATAACTTAAAATCCTCAATTTTTTTAAGTCACTGCGGGAAGATATAAATATAAAAAACTGAAGATGCGATAGGGTTTCGATAATTTGGAAATAATAAATCGTATGCAAAAAAAAGTAGTCTACGTCGACGTTGCCGCGGGTAGAAAGCAAGTACATCTAAATACAAATCTCTATGACTGAAATTTTAATATACTCTTAATTATGGCCAATACAGTTTACACTGGTAGGTCTGTTAGGTACAATTTGATCCGGTAAAATTGGGAACTCTATAAACAAGAGGTGACAAAATTACACGTGATGTTCAAAATTAGTACCTATATCACATCTTCGTTCGAAGATATGTATTTTCCATACGAAATAGAGGATTGACTTTTACCTACTTATTAACTTTTTAGTTTAGGTTTAGGAAAGTTACCTTTTGCTAAACTTTAATGATACGTATTAATAGACGCGGTAAGATTTACACTCAGTAAGGCAGTGCCAAATAGCACTGAGTAGCAAATAATTGTAATGTTTGTAAAGTGTTTAATTAACATCATTCAATAACCAAGTTGCATGTAGATAACGTAATAACTACTTCCAAACGTGGCTGAGGAGTTTCCAGCTCTAAAGCTCTGGCTACCCCTTTATGGGATTTATGGCTGCGACTATATGTATTATGTATCTAAGTAATAACTACTTATCAAGGATTTCTGATAAATACTGTCACTCAGATTATAACATCTAATGCTACATTAAATAGGCGGTCACTTGAAGAACAGATTTAAGCTAGTTTTTTGATACTTCAAAGAAATGGCACTCCTCGTTTTAGTTTGTCACTTGTTTGTACCTCAATGGCTCGAGTATTCCCGAGTACAGCGTATAGAGCTTTAGGGTAATCCCAAAAGATGGCGCCGCTTAAGTTAGTAAAAGTATATCTCCGAAGGGGTGGCAGAGGTACGAATACTTTCAGATATCACGATGTTCCGAACTCACCTAGTTGTGTTATGTATGGATCTAGGCTTAACTTATCTAGTACAGATGCCTTGTTACATGACTTTGTACTCTTAGAGCAATTCAGCCATATGGTTTTTTTTTAACGCATAGTTATCAGTTTCACCGTGTTCTTTCTCACATGAATTTAATTTATTGACCTCTCCATTCAAAGGTTGTCTGGGAGAGATCGCTTTTAGTGATAAGACCGCCAAATGTACTTTTGTTATTTAATTGTGTTTATTTGTAAATATTTCTCCTTTTTGATGTGCAATAAAGAGTTTTCTATTCTATTCTGTTTCTTCACGATATTGTCCCTCACTGTTAACACACTTGAATAATTTACCACACATGCCTTAAGAAGAAACGCATTGCTGAAGGCCCTTCCAGGATTCGAACACACGCTCCTCGTGCTTAGAACCAAATTGTTACCACTGAGCTATTAAATCAGGTAAATCGCGGCCAAAATGTTAAAATGGGATCCCAAGCTTCTTATGCTTCATAGTCACAATTTGAACATAATAGATCGCTGAAAAATGTATTAGCGTATCTCCCTATAAAAAAAGAAATACTAGCTTTAACAATAAAATTTGTATGTGTGTAATATTTACACAAAAAATATTATTTATACTCGATTTTGATAACGGCAACGGCAACAGATAGATGCTGGAAATGTTTACATTGTAACAAATGTGTAATAATTATCTCATTGACTTACAAATAATAATCAAATTTAAAATAAAATATTATATATAAAAGGGGGCTCTTTAATCCAACCCAACAGACATATATTTTTTTTCATTTTAATTTCGTTGCAGAATCCTTTACGCTTAAATCCATCTAGTCTACTTTTGACGGGATCATAGCCGTAAGGTTATAGGTCAGCTAGATTATTATATAGCTCTTGCAATTGCAACTACCTAGTTTGTTAGGGTTAAGAAATAATTTATAAGAATTTTATCAGTCTGTCAAATTGATAGTTTCTGTCACACATGTAAATAACATACATTCATACATATACTCACGGCTATAAATCCCTAGAAGGGGTAGCCAGAGCTTCAGAACCAGAAAATTCTTTAGCCAGTTTTAGTAGTTAAGTGGGGAAAAGATTGTTAAATAAATTATGGGTCTCCAACCGCGTCGCCCAAAAATCATTTATACAATATAATACCCCGATACCCTTAGTCGCCTCTTACGATTACCAATGGAAAGAAATGGGGTAGTGCTATTCTAAGCCGACACTACACAGCAATAAATAAAAAAATGAAAATGTTATATGATTGAAGATTGAGAAGTATTAGTACCTCTGTCTCTTTGTCGGGAGATTTAAGGACGGAAAAGTATTGTTTAAATTACCTATTCAAATAATATTATGTTCGATAGCAAATTATATGTCCTACGTAACGCATACAATGCAAAGACGCAACTCAAATCAAGTAATAAATGCATCAATATGGGTGAACGGAGTAAAGTTCACAGCGAGCGTCTATAAGTTATATGATAGATATATATAGAGTTTCGAGGTAAATTGTTCACCTCTTGTTACGCAGAGCGGGCTCTCCCTGCCCTACTTGCCACCACCCTTCTTACTGAGCGTGCGCCGATCGCGTGCGCACACATTATTGATTTGCGCCAACCCCCCTTGACTACGCAGTTGCCCTGGCCAGCTAAGCTTCAATCAAACATCTATATATTTATGCATAGATAGGCAACTCATTGATTTACATCAATTCAATGCACATAGAACAAGGAAAAAATAACGACGTAATAGGATTTATTTTATTAGTAAACATTAAGCTGCCACGTCAAAAAAATATTATATGCAATGTCACTTTCATGAACTGTTGTAGCTTAAAATGACCATTCTGTTTTAACATAATTGGTGGTGAGGTAACGTTAATTTGACAGAATTTTGCCATGTGAATTAGTTTGTTATTTTAACATACATACATACACGTACTCAATTTTAAACGTTTTTACGTTTACGCCGTTCTTTCCAAAGGGGTTGGCAGAGGTACTAATGCTTCTGAACAGCACGTCACATTGTTACCTTGTGTTCAGAGTCACCGTTTTGTACGGGTACAGTGTCACATGACTACGTACAACTCAACCATGTGGGTTTCCTGAGGAAATTTTAGGTCACCGTTAACAACCATGATAAATTTACCCACATATTACTTTAGTAAAAAAATTGGTATAGGCCCAACCCGGGATTTAAACCCACGCCTGCCTGCATGATAAGCGGTTTTCTCCTCACTGAGCTATCACTGTAGTTTCATAATGCATAAGTTTAATAACATAAAAAGTATTGAATATAACCTAAAATCCAATCCTAGATTTGGCGACAAAAACCGAAAAAATATATAATTATTTTATTTTTGTGGAATTGATATTGCCAAAAGTGTTCAGTGTTTTAAACATTAAATATATTCATAATTTCCACGAAATTTCGCTATGATGCTATTTATGCGTGAACTGGGTCGTGGCGGTGGTGGTAGGGCTAGGGCATCATGGGGCGGGCGTCGCTTGAGCTGGGTCATAGAAGCAAAGCACCCCTTCCGTTTTGTTCATGACGCAGGACGCAGGCGCGCCTCCCCTCCGACGCTTTGCTGTGGATCGATAAGATAAACGCGCAACGCCATTTCACGCGTTTTAATCAATACACTGTACTGTACATCGATTTTCGTAGACGCAGTCGCCGACGGCAACACACAACCATTCAGAAGATCGTATGCGTTGGGTGCGCGCAATTTTTCGGTCATAGTTTTTCTTGTTATTTGTATAGAGAAAGTGGTTACTTTATCGTTAAATATTCACATTGTTTCAAGTAGATACCTTAAAATCCCGTTCCTGTACTAGAAGTAATAGACCTTTCCAGACCGGGTAATTTGTTTTTTTTACTATTGATTTTTATGTTGTTGCTCTTGCTGGTCATGAATGAAACGGATTTTCCGGTTAGTTAGGTTTCAGTTTTGAATTTCTTTTTAATTAGTACAAAAGAAAAATTAAAATTCTAAAAATAACTATTATTTACACTAAGTTTTAATAAAACTTTGAAACTCGATTGCTACAAAAAAAAAGTTTTTTAAGTTTAAAAAGTATGCATGCTCGTAAGACTGATTTCAAAATGTTAAAAGTATGTTTTCAATTGTTTTGCGTTTGTTGATTTGTAACTTTTTAAAAATAATATTTAGCTAGAATTTCGCTGTAAAATGATGTTGTTAGTACGTTTGATTGAACAAAGTTGATAAATTCTATAGAAATTTAATAAGCAAATTGTTTTTAGATGATGTAGTTAAAGTAATCAGCTCGGAAGATGACTACTTCTGATATATACCAGCTGAAATGGCACTCGCACAGCTCGCATCTGAACGGTTCTGTAGCGGCACTACTTCGCTCAGAACGGTTCACCGATGTAGTGCTTTGTACGGTGGATGGATCCCAGATACCGGCTCACAAGTTCATATTGAGCTCGTGCAGTATATATTTATGCAATTTATTCGAAGGACAGCGGTCCGTTACAAGAATGGGAGGAATGCTCTATGTGGTGCTTCCTTCCGAGATTTCAACAAAAGCACTGAAGATTTTAGTAGAGTACATGTATAAAGGTAAGTGTTTATTTTACCGGTAAATGTTAATTGTAAAATTAAATGCCTCAAAATAGTAACCCATTGATGAACAATTCAAAAATTCTCAAAAAGGGTAACGAGAGATTAATATAAAATAATTTAGATTCTCCGAAAGTTAAATTATATTATAATATTTTCAGGTGAAACGACAGTCTCAAATGAAGTACTTGATGTAGTTTTAAAAGCGGGAGAAGTTCTTAAAATTCGAGGGTTATGGAAAGCACTAGATGAGAGTGGTAATGACCCTGTTGACAAACTTCCTCAAGCAACTAAAACTAACCTTAATACTATTGTCTCCACTTCAACTACAAAACCTGTTGACACTCCAGAAACAGCTCAAGCTCAAGTTCAGGTTCAACCTAAAATAACTATTAGAAAAGATGAAAAAATTCTCAAAACCTATACTCCAATGCAGACTCAAGGAGTAAATAGGTAAGATGAGTTCTTTAACTACACCAAAATCAATCTATTTCCTCCTTTCAAATATATAAATTTACTTAACATACATACATACATATACTAACGGCTATAAATCCCTAGATGGGGTAGCCAGAGCTAAGAAATGAGAAATTCCTCAGCCACCTTTGGAAAGTTGAGTGGGGAAAAGATGGTAAAATAAAGGTTGTTGGTGATGGGAGTCCAACCACATTGCCCAAAAATCCCTTTAAAGCCCCAATACCGTTAGTTGCCTCTTACGTACACCCACCGGAAGAAATGGGCTAGTGCTATTCTAAGCTGACGCTACACTGCTAAATTGTTTATATTTACTTTACTTCTGTATATTTAAATTTCTTCCTATGTTGGCTAGCCATGTTTATTTGAAATTATTTCTTCCACCACCATCTTTTCATCTGTTTGTTAAAGCTAAAGTGTTTTGGGCCTATCAGTAATGATTCTTTATTTCACAATTTGTTTTCCCTGATTTAGAAACTTACATAACATAAACATAAACTTGTTATGTATTTTTCTGTTCCCATATGTTCTGGTTGTATAATCAGTACGTCCCTTTATGGTTATGGCTTAAATAGCATTAACCCTACTTTTGTAATAAATAATATAAGCCTTTTATTCATAAAGCTTTAAATCATATTTATTTGTTTTATTATTTATATGATGAATCAATCTCACTCAATCAACCTACTTTATTGTCTTTGCTTTACTTTTAATTATCTTTTGTTTAAATTTACAGGCCAATGTTCATAGGTCCTCCTAAGTTGGTATTTATAAAAACTACAGAAGGTGGGGCCCAAGCTACACTTAGACCAGGAGGTCCAAAAGGTCAAACAATTCTGGTCACTCAAGCTCCTTCAGCTGATAATGCCACTGTAGCTGCAACAAAAGCTAAAGAAAAAGATTTGGAAACCAGTACTCCTAGAGTATTGAGAAAACAGGCTGAAATCAAACAAATCAAAAGACTTAGATCTAGTACCACTAGTGATGAATCTAAAGACAATGGGAAAGATGATGAAGAACCTGCCGAAGAACCTTTAAGTAAGTTTTACTTCCAATATTCTTTTTGAATTGATCTTGGAAACAGGTTTTGTATGCAAAGTTAATCCCTTCTTTGATAAAGTATACTATGTGTTTTATTTATTTTGTAAACTTGGTGAATATAAATCAAAATTAAATAACTTTTAAAATTTTATTTGACACTTCTAAAGCATTCTAATAACATTCTTTATCTACTTTAGTTTGTACAAAGAAACTATGAATATAAAGAGATACTCATCTTTCTAACATGTCAGAGTGTGATTAAATACATACTATATTTTTGTGCTATCACTACAAAAAACAAAAAGCAGGTCTTAAATTTGTGGCTGACTGGTTTACTGCTGAGCTAATAAGGCTGTGTATAAACTGCTTCTTTAACTTTTTTGTTTAGTTTAAAATTCACTACTTTTATGTAGAATACTACATAATTGCAATTTGCAGAGAAAACATCAAAAAGCACCTCAGAAAGTAGTGAAGTGCAAATCAAAGAGGAGCCAGACTGGGATGTGGCCAGTAATGAGGAGGAAGAGAGGTCTATAGCTGAGATGTACCAGGCAGAAATGACTGTCAAGGATGAGCCCGAAGAAGTTGATATAGAAGAGGATAGCTTGGTATGTTCATTAGTTTTGTATTTTATTGTAGTATGTTTATGTTGTATTTAGTGAACTATGTGTAATAGTAATAGGATGCTCTTCGCCCTCACATATATAATTTAATTAAAGAAGTCAGGATTTGAAGTAGTTAAATATCGCTTGCGTTAAGCTGGCGTACCATGAAGCTGTATCGAGCTGGTTACTATGTCAAAAAACTCTGCATAAATAGTGCCTAATTAGTGTAAAACTAAAAAAAATAGTGCCTCTTTAGTTTAGGAAATAAACACCATTTTCACTGTGTACGCTGGCGTAACGTCAAGCTAGCGTACACATCGCCGTACTCGAAAACGGCTAATTGTAAAGGAACAGAGTTTACACGAAAAAACTCTGCCTAAATACTTCTCCCGTTATGCAAAATTTCATAACGATTGATCTTGTAGGGACAGAGATATTGAACAAGACTTTTCAATGACATACCGTCCCGGCGTTATGCCAGCGTACACAAATAGTGCTTATAGAAAGGGACCTTTTCTTTAATAAACTCTATATGTATAAATAGTGCGTCAAATTCTGCCCCTATTAGTGTAAAAACATTATGCGAATACGCAGTGGATTAATTAAAAATTCTGTGTTAATTTCTGTTCATAGTACAGGTACAGGTATGATGAAAAGTGCTTTGTATTTTTTTTTCTAAAAATTATAATTGAAACTGAAACCTGGGTCAAACACCGATCTAGGAGAATATTAACTTTATTTACCTATAAATACAGCTCGAAGTGCAAATGAAATAGTAAAAAAATGGAAAACAAAAAGAAATAGGTTTATCATAAAACTTACATTTAATTTGCCATAAACAACTAGGTATTAATTATTACAGTACACAATAAAAAATTTTAGTACTATTTTCTTGGCCTAAATGGCCTAATAGAACATATAATGTTACTGTAAAATAAACAAGTACTTACCCAAGATAAAAATGATCAAAAAAAAATGGTCGTCTAAAATGATCGATCGACACAGGTCTAATGTCAACTGCAACTGGGCGCAATTCGTATCCACTCGAGTAAAGAGTCTGTAACTCGAATTCGAACACCAAATGGAACCGACATGGAGCTCATATTGCGATATATTCGAATCTACGTCAGTGAGTGTACGACTGTACGTGTTAGGTGCAAATAGTGTATGGTATCACTCATAAAATAATTATATTTATATATTATACTTAATACTGGTGCCGTACAGTGTTGGCTTAGATTGTCACTCACTACCCCTTTCTACCCACAGATGTCAATATAGGCGACTGTTTGGGCTTTTTATGATATAATGATAGTTCAATGATACACTGCTTAAACCCAAATATTCTGTTTATTTATTTAACTATGATAAGTTGATGAAAATGATAATGATAGGTGAATGTGACCAGTAAGTACGATTACGGTAAACACACTGATTTAATTCTACATAATTACTAAATAATTAATACATTGTAATCCGAGCGGAGCCGAACATGACCGACAATCCACGAGTTCAGTGTTAGGTGATATTGCACCGAACATGCTCCCGGATACGAGATAAGAAACTATAAGGATAATGAAATGAAATGCAGCTGATGAGTAAATGATACAAAGTGATTAACATTTTTTTTTTTTAAATTAAGATGAAGTTAAAACTTTAAAATGCAGTCTAAAAATATAACCACTTTTTTTTATTATTATTATTATTTGTATATCACACTATTATACTACGTTTTTTAACTACTGGGGAGGTCGCTACACTTTTCACTTTAGACACTGACACTTGATCACTGTTGCACACATTAAGTTCTATCGAGTCCGGGTTGGCGACATTGATGTTTGGTAATTCTAGCCGTCTACGGCGTCTACACCTTCTCCACACGAACACCGCTGCTGCAACCACGGCTGCTACCACTAACCCGTAGCTGATACTGTATTGGTGGATGTCATGGCTAGATAACTGGTTCAAATTGCTATCAGCATCTTTCATGTCCTTGATCTGCTTGCTCAAATGTGATAACGAAATATTGATGTTGCTTTCTGATTCCATATTATAAATAAATTTTGGAATAGAAATATTGAAAATGTTGTTTATATCTGTTATAATTGGAATATTGATATTTGGTTTCATAAGTAGCTTGTAATCTCAATCAATAATGCAATCTCAAGTAGCTTGATAATGGGGTAGACACATTCGAAAATAGTATTTTACATGCTCTTAGAATCCACGCTATCTTTCTTTTTATTTTATTGATATCATTATGCTGATTTAATATCTGTTGGATAATACTCGTATCTTGTTTTTGAGCTACATTTGTATGTTTTGTTTTTATTTCTAGGTCAGTATTATACACTTGTTTTCTGTCTTGATATTGGTTATTTATACTTTTAAGCCATTCTGGGCCTTTCCACCATATGTTATGTTTAATAAGAAGTGAAGCTGTAAGACCTCTACTAGCACAGTCAGCAGGATTTTCATTACTTTTTACATATTGCCAATTCGCAGGGGGTATGATGGATGTAATTAACTTTACTCTGTTTGATATAAAAGTCTTCCAACGGCCGGGATAGCCTTGAAGCCACGCAAGGACGACCTTGGAATCACACCAGCCATGAATTTGTAAGAGATGATCGGGATAGCTGCTTGTTACTTTTTTCGTAAGTTTTGCTAATAATAATGATCCACATAACTCCAATCTAGGTAATGATATCGATTTATTAGTGGGGACTATTCTAGTTTTTGATGTTAATAGAACGATGTTATTATTATTTGGCTGGCGAACCCGGGCATATATAACTGCTGCATAACAATTAATAGAGGCGTCTGAAAAACCATGTAACTCAATTTTATCATTCTCTTGGCTTCCTAACCATCTTGGTATCTGTATGTTTGATATTTGATATAGATCTCTAGTGATATTTGTCCATTCTTTCTTTATATGTATTGGTACTTCCTCATCCCATTTTATTTGTTCACTCCAAACTTTTTGAAATAATAATTTGAATTTCGTGGTGATAGGGGCTACCCAACCAAGCGGGTCAAACATTTTTGATATTTCAGCCAGTAAAGTTCTTTTCGTAAGTTTATTTATATCGTGCGTTATGTTACATTGTATTATGAATTTATCTTCCACTGCATTCCAATACAACCCTAATGTCCTTGATAAGTTTTCTGATTTAAAAATAAACGAGTCTGATAATAAATCTGGATTTGATGTAACATTTTCCAATATTTTAGGATGATTTGAAACCCACTTTCTCAACTTGAAACCGCCTGATTGAAGTAGCGATATGAGATCTTTTATAATCTGCTTACCCTTTTGGATGGAATGTGAGCCGTGAACCAGGTCATCCATGTAAAATGAGTTTTCCAATATGATGCTTGCTTCTGGGTACTTCTCTTTTTCGTCAGTTGCTAACTTTTTAAGTGTCATCATAGCTAAAAAAGGAGCTGCTTTAGTACCATATGTGACTGTGCTTAATTGATATGTCTGTATAGGTTTTTCTTTTGACTCTCTCCACATAACCTTCTGGTATTTTTGATGTGACTTGTCAATGATAATTTGTCGATACATCTTTTCTATGTCACTGGTAAATGCATATTGATATTGACGCCATGATAAAATAAGTGATTGTAAATGTTTTTGTAAGTTGGGCCCTTTACACATTACATCATTTAAACTAACTCCCGTGGACGTCCTTGCTGACGCATTAAATACCACGCGTAGCTTGGAAGTAACGGAATCAGCACGAATCACTGCATGGTGCGGGAGATAACAACCATCTGTGCTATTATTGTTTGATAATATCATATGACCCATATCTCGGTACTCCTGCATAAAAGTTTTATATTGCTCCGCCAATGTTTGCTGCCGTGTAAATTTTTTCTCAATGTTTTTAAACTGTGCTATAGCTATTTCCTTTGAAGAACCGAGTTGTTGCTCAAAATTATCTTTAAATGGTATTTTGACAATATATCTTCCACTCTCCTGTCTTTTAGTGCTTGACAAGTAGTAGTCAATACATTTTTGATCTTCAGATGTCAGATCGTTCTCGTCGTTTAGCTCCTCCACTTCCCAAAACGATTTTAAATCCTGTACATTGTTTACAATAACGTTGCAGTGAAATGATTTCACGTTACCACATAGCAACCACCCTAATTGAGACTGTTGGGCTAGTGGTTGATCCGTGTTCTCTCCTTTAATAATACCATTTAAAATTATTGTTGAATATATATCGGCCCCTAATAATAAGTCAACGGGTCGGCTGATATGATAATCTGGATCTGCAAGGCTTATATTTTCTAAATATGATAAGTTCGGCTTTGATATTGTATTATTGGGCAAGTTTTTTATTAGATTGCTCATTATAAGCGCTTCTGTATTAAAAGTAAAATCGTTGTGTAAAGACGAACATGTTAAATTGAGGACACCCTTGCAGTTGTTCTCATTCTGGCCGACGCCTACTACAGTGCCATTATAGTGACGTCTCTTTAAACCCAAAATCTGTGCGGCTGCTTCTGTTATAATTGATATCTGACTACCTTGATCGATAAGTCCTCTTAACACGTGGTATGATTCATCTGCGCCCTTTACTTTAATAAGAGCGGTTGATAAAAGAATTTCTCCCGATTTTGATTGAGTTACAAGAGAGGTATTACCTGACTGCCTACCCCCTTGCATATTAATGCTATTATGTGGTCGTTGAGTGTAAGCCTCGTGCAAAAGTGTATTATGACACTCTTGACAAAGGCGGCATCTTCTTTTTGATATGCATTCCTTACCATTGTGGCAATAAAGGCAGTTTTCACATAATTTTAATTTAGCAATAGTTTGCAGTTTTAATTCATTCGTCATTTCCATAAATGTTTTGCAATTAAAGATGCCATGTTCGCATTTGCACAATGGACATTTGATTCTTCCACTCACCGCCAATGATACTTTGTTATTCGCCGCTTGCTTTTGATATTGATATTGATTATGAAATTGCTTATATACAGGTTGATACGACTTTTTATATGCTGGTGATATGTGCGATGATGAACGATTATGCTGATGATTAGGTGGATATGGCTTTGATACAAATGTCTCTGCTTTCCTTCTAGATGATTCTAAACATGTAAATTTTATTTCTAAAAATTCCAAAAACTCTTTAAGTACCGGTAGTTCTTTCGAGTTCTTCAACGACTCTATATAATCTCTGTGACTCTCGTGATCTAATTTGCTTGATAAAATATGGACAATGATAGGATCCCATGTTTCTATACTGACTCCTAAATTTTTGATGGCATTTAGACATTCCACACTCGTGTCATGCATTTTTTTAATGCTTGTTGCTGATTGCTGAGCTAATATTGGGAGACGCATAATGGTGTCCATGTGGCAAGAAAATATTTGTTTTTTATTATCGTAACGATTATTTAAAATGTCCCATGCATTGTTGTAATTTTCGGTAGATATTTGTAAATGCTGAATTAACTTTTGTGGCTCACCCTTTATCTTGCCTTTAAGAAATTGCATTTTTTGGGCCGGTGATAATGATGGATTGCGATGAATGATTTCATTAAAAAGATCTTTGAAAGATACCCAAGAATGAAAATCTCCAGTAAACATTGGTATTTCCATCTGAGGGGTGGTTTTTTCTCGATGCTGCATGGACCAAAATTTGGTATTTATTGATTTTTTCAGGTCATTATATATCTTTTCATGTTTTGTAAATATATCTTCATAACCTACATCAGTTTCGTCTAACTCTGTAGCTATCTCCCAGTGGCTCTTGTCAATGATAGACCATCGTCTCTGCAATGTATTAAGCGCGTCTTCGAATTCCCACTTGTCATTGATATTTTCGAGGTTAATGCTATTTACTGTTCTCATAAATGCTTTGAAGTTAACAGATTGTTTTTTCATGAGGTCGTCATATTTGCGATATACGCCCTGATCTTTCAAGTGTATATCCTTCTGTGACAAGGGTGGTACGAAATCCCTATTCTCTTCAGTATTATTGCCACTTGTCCCTGGTTTTTGAACGTCAAATATTTCGTTAAACTTCTGTTCCATGAGATCCCGGATGGACTCCATAAGTTTCTTAGTCTGCTCATATTCATAATTTGCAAAATAAGGATGCCTTCTGTCATACAATTGATATAAATCGTTGTGATTAACTTCATATTTAGCCCATAGCTCTTCCAACTCTGAGAACCTCTTCTCAAAGTAAGATTGGGTCTTACGGGATTGACCGTCTTTTTTGAAATTTTCACCCAATGATTTGATACTTTTAGAAATAAGTACCTGCTTTTCATATAATTCTTCCATTGTAACGGTTAACTGAATAGGTAAATAGAAAGACCAGTCTTACTTGGATATATGCTGCGTAATTAATTAAAGATGATACGTAACCCCAGTTGCTGCTCCTTTAATTCAGATGCTGACACACTTGCTCTCCAAACTTTATCACTAAACACTTTCCCGCAGCACTGTTGTACTACACTTTATTATAGTCTGTTCTTAAGTGATTGATATTTGATAAGTCACTCGCGAGATGAGTCGGACTGATGAACAAATCGCGCTAGGTTCTTAATTTTTCGAAGGACCAAAAATGTTTGGGCTTTTTATGATATAATGATAGTTCAATGATACACTGCTTAAACCCAAATATTCTGTTTATTTATTTAACTATGATAAGTTGATGAAAATGATAATGATAGGTGAATGTGACCAGTAAGTACGATTACGGTAAACACACTGATTTAATTCTACATAATTACTAAATAATTAATACATTGTAATCCGAGCGGAGCCGAACATGACCGACAATCCACGAGTTCAGTGTTAGGTGATATTGCACCGAACAGCGACTAAGGTTATGGGGCTTTTTAAATGATTTTTGGGCAATGCAGTAGGAGATCCTTGACCAAAGATACTTAATTTCTACCATCTTGTCCCCTATCAACTTCTTCAATTGAATAAATTTCGAAAGTAGAAGCTATATTATGCCTTGTCAAATTTCCTCTAATTTGACAGAATTGCAACAGATAAATATATGATTTGCCTGTTCAATTTTTTAAAGAATTTCAGCCAAGGAGATGGGATAATTTGGACAAAACTCAAAAAACATTCATTTGCCCATCCAGTTAACTCGAATAACTTAATTCGGGTTAGCTCGAGTTTGGCTTTTTCCGAGTTGGTACATCACTACCCGTCGCCTGCGCTTGTTGATCACCACCACCCCACTGCCTGCTGCCAACCAAACATTCAAACGCGAGAGAAAAAGTATAACAGTCCATTTCACATTAGCATTTAAAATTATGCTTTGTTGTAGGTAAAGATACTTATTTAATTTATTTATGTCAAAACACATCATGCTTAACAAGTAACTTCTATTAGAAAATAACGCTATATTTCGGCTATAATTACCTACATAATTTCATTAGTTATACATTTTGATCGCGTCTGTACATCTATTCATTTGTTCCTAAAACTTAACATAGATTTTTTAAATCTTTCCACTGCGTATTTGCATAATGTTTTTACACTAAGAGGGGCAGAATTTGACGCACTATTTATACATATAGAGTTTATTAAAAGAAAAGGTACCTTTCTATAAGCACTATTTGTGTACGCTGGCATAACGCCGGGACGGTATGTCATTGAAAAGTCTTATTCAATATCTCTGTTCCTACAAGATCAATCGTTATGAAATTTTGCATAACGGGAGAAGTATTTAGGCAGAGTTTTTTCGTGTAAACTCTGTTGCTTTACAATTAGCCGTTTTCGAGTACGGCGATGTGTACGCTAGCTTGACGTTACGCCAGCGTACACAGTGACAATGGTGTTTATTTCCTAAACTAAAGAGGCACTATTTTTTTTAGTTTTACACTAATTAGGCACTATTTATGCAGAGTTTTTTGACATAGTAACCAGCTCGATACAGCTTCATGGTACGCCAGCTTTACGCACGCTAAATATCTTTGGGAACTCCAGATATCAGCTGAATCTTGCATTGCAAAAGTTTCTCTGCCACCATGTGGATTTTTATTTAATTGAGTTTTAAAAATACCATACATAATATAATATATAATGTTTAATATGAATTACTATAAGGTTGTGAAGGGTGATTTGACTATTTAGCAAATAAGGTACAAAATTAAAAGATGAATGCCAGACAATAATAATTAAAATAATACACAATATATTATTATTATTATTAGCATTATTGTGTTTTTATAATAAATAAATATAGCAGCAGTGAAATCAGTGCTCCGCGCTATGAGCTTATATTTGCTTACATGTTTTATACCATCACAAGTTCGGAGCGAATGACCAAAGTACTATGGTAAACATGTGCATGCATATATAGATTCTGATAGTTATCAATACAAACAGCTAAATTAAGTTGCCACTTTACAAACATTATTTCTGCGATTGTAATGACACAGACTAATTTCATCAGTCGATTTAGCGCCAATTCGAACAAAAAACATACTTATACTCATTCAAGACTGTAACGGCGGCCCAACGCAACGGTTGACTTTCGGCTCACGACGACTTAAAAGTCTAGGGTTCAATTCCCAGGGGGTAATCTGACAAAGCGACATGATAGTCCAGTGGGTAGAACACCCGCCCGAAAACAGAAGGGCGTGAGTTCCAATCCTGGGACGGGCCTACACCAATTTGTCTTTTCTAAAGTCATATGTGTGGTTAATTTATCATGGTTGTTAACGGTGAGGGAAAAACATCGTGAGGAAACCCACATGGCTGAGTTGTACTTAGTCATGTGACAGTGTATTCGTACAAAAACGGCGATAGGCCTGCCCCCTATCACGTGAGTACACTGTCTAAGCAAAACGTGGGTACCTTCTCTGGAAACTAGATGGCGCTTGCCATGTGAGTTCAGGAGTATTGGTACCTCTGCCAACCCCTTCGGGGATAAACGGCGTGAACGTTTATGTTATGTTTATGTTATGTAATCTGACAAAGTCTATTTGTGGAATTCATACCAGTTGTAGGATATTGCAGGCTTGAATCACCTGATTATCCAAAAATTAAGATTATTCCATGTTTCTCCAAAAGCAAGTTAAGCTTTTGGTACTGTCAATTATCACAGTAGTTAGTATCTTCCGAGAGTCCCTTTATAACCCTATTGCTTGGTGACATACGCCTCTGTCTATCAAATAAAGATTAAGTTCACACAACTTTGCCCCGCCCCAGGTCGGCCTTCAGTTGCCCGGCACACACAAGAGCTATAAGCTAACCAGCATTTCAATAGCGGTCACAATTTATATATATATATATATATAAATTAAACCCGTTTTCTGTTTGGCTGATATTTTTTTATAGTTTTCTAAATACCCTGTACAAGGTTCTTATGGAATCTCTCAGAAAGATTGAAAAATATATATTTAAGAAAAAACGCCTAAAGAGTTATAGCAAATTTGAAAGTACGAAGTCTGTCGGGTCAGCTAGTCTATTATAACGTGTAGTAAAACCTTATCGTCGTGTGGTTAGCTATACAGTCCGCTGTCTTGCGAGCTGTGCGCCGAGGTGTTCTCGCTGCCGGCCGCTTGGGTGCGCCACGTGGAGGCGCACGCGGCGGAACCGTCGCGGTCGCACGCGAGGAAGAGGAAGGCGAGATCCGCGGTGAGACATTTTATTTATACATCACATTTACTGTATAACACATTACATTTACAGTATGACACATTACACTTTCAGTAATATACGGCGTAAATAAAAAGATACATACAAATGAATCTTGGTCTCACTTTCAAGACTCAAATATTCATGAAGGTGTTAGCCGAGGTACTAATACTACTGAACATCACGTGACATTGTTACCCGGTGTTTGGAGCACCTACATTTTGCTTCTTTTTGTTTTGAATCTGGTTTATACAAATTGACTTCAAAGTGTGTTCCAAACTGTTGACAACTTGTTGCAACTTGAGATATTCATCCTGGCAGCTTATTATGCTTCAAATACATTTATCTATTACAATTGCTCTATTCTCCAATGCGCCTTTCGGTCAATAAACTAATACACAAAAAAATACACATTTAACATTGCACTCAACTTAAAAACCACATTATGAGGCAAACAATTTAAAAATTTATTAGCAGGCTATCAAAACTTACTTAATTTCAAATAACAGCAAATCACACAACACAAGCAATATACAAGATATTATAGTCCATGATCTCAGTCAACCCAGATTTACGTCATAACATGTTCATGGCTGCCTCATTGGCAGCAGACATCCTATAACTAAAACACAACAAAGTAAATAAAACGTATTACATAATTACAGAGTGACGACACAGAGGAAACAACGGCTCTTCTTCGCTGCGATCTTTGCCAGAAACACTTCCCGAACCCGGCCGAGTGGGTACGCCATGTACAGAGCACACATACTGAGTCAGGTAAAACACCTCATATATTTTATTTTCCACTCTATACCTACTTATTTTACAACTACGTTCATATGCTATGTACTAGACAACAAGAGATAACGGACATCACATGGAGTTACTCAAAATAATTACATTTATAATAAGTCCTGTAATAGGTACGAAAAATTATGTTCTTTAAAGTACCTTACTTTGAAGATATGACAGTAAGGTAGGACAGTCACAGTCGAACAAACATCTTTATTGATCATACAAATAAGAATAAGCGGAAAGATTTAGAATTTACAATCACAGTTTTTTTTTGTAATATTGGGATTTTCGTTATTTAACCCGATGGTCAATGACTTGTGCAGCAATTACATGGACGCAACAAGCAACTTTTCAATAATATCCGTTTAGGCTAGGAAATAAGTAGCTTGTAGCTTGCATCAACATATAGTTAAGAGGTAAAATAAGGGTAATTCATCCAATTCATCAAAACCGTTGCAATACTACTTCAAACCACATTCTTAAATGTATTTTACGATAATTTTAATATAAGTTTTTTTCATATTTGTTGTAACATAGCTGAACACGGATTGTTATGGGCGGTGGCCAATTCTGGACGAACACATTTGTACTAATCCATATATTCGCATTGCACTAAGTTTATTAATTTATAATTCAGTTTATTATTGCTGCTCTCATGATAATCGTTTCAGTTATGTTCGGAATAACTTGATGCCTTTTTTCTATTCTACTTATTTCTTCTTCTTCTATTTTATTTTAAATACAGTTAATATTTCACTCTACAGTTATTTTGATTAAAGTATACAATTTTTCACTTCTCATGCTCATGCGAAATTATATTTAAATAATATTATATTTCATTTTACCAGCAATAACTGCACATATGACTCTAAAAATCAATATAAACTTTATATAAAATATGATTAAAGTATTGTAAATATACATATCTCACTGAACACTTAAAAGTTAATCCAAATCAATTCAGTAAAACACTCCTAGTAAGCAGAATAGAACGAAGGCACACACCCAATGAATAAACAAGGTAGTATGAATGGATTCTAAAGCGAGTGTGGTTGTCTAGAATTGGCCATATCAAACAACAGTGCCCCACCAAAACGTCACAATCGTTTCACAGAGGGCGCGCAAAACAAGACTTGCAAGCAATGCGACAAAATATTCCCGTCGCACGCATCCATGGTTATACACATGAGGACTCACACAGGTAATTATTACTGCTTCACTTTATATTTCTGCTAAATTTAAGTAAAATCACTGACCTATCTCTTCTCGTGGGTTGCGTTTGCGCTCATACAGCATAAATATGAAATCTATACTATCTATACTAATATTATAAAGCTGAAGAGTTTGTTTGTTTGAACGCTAGGATCTCAGGAACTACCCAATCAAATTAAAAAAATATTTTTGTGTTGGATAGTCCATTTATTGAGGAAGGTTTTAGGCTATATATCATCACGCTGCGACCAACAGGAGCAAACTATCAGCGAATAATGTTGCAAAAACGGGGATAATTATTCATACTAAGGCTTCCGTTGTGTGCGCTGCGTAAACGGTTTAAGTTACCCAAAAAAATTTATTAAAGATATTTTTCTCATTTTTTAGATCATTTAGATCAAAAAAAATGCCCGCGACAATATATGTCTAACTTTTAAGTTTCACTTACTATAACCATTTTTATGGTAAATAAATTTGGTAGAATTTAATGCATAATTGCCATAATGTTTTATCAACATAATATTAATCTTTATCGAAATAAATATGTTGTTGATTGAGAGTATTTAATTGAGAACAAAATTGTCCTTGACATCACTTAATTTAAATAAATATTTTAGAAGATAATACAATTTTAAAATTACTCCGTAACAAAATTTACACGCGTGCATGAAGCGCAAGACAAGACGCTGCGCTTGCCGGCGAGCGAGGTCACCTGCGCGAGAAGCTTATATTTAAGCCTAATCCTATTGATATCATAAATGTGAAAGTTTAGATGTTTGTGTGTTTGTAGCTAAATAAAGACTAATTCACAGAACACATTTAAAATAAAATTTACAGGAAGCCAGATAATGATCAAATTAACACAATAGGACACTTTTCATCCCAGATAAATTAAGAGATCAATAAATTTTCTTAAAAAATGGTTAAATAGACTAACTGACTAAGAATCAATGCTCAGCCGAAACTACTATACTTATAAACTTAAAACTTATAAAGTGAAAAAATTGTGAGGACACTATGAAAAACACCTTTTTTCTCATCCCATGACAGAGACCCTCAACAGGTTAAATATTTCAGTTTGACGACGTAAAAGTCTACACTTTTGACAGTACGAAGTCTCAAGGGGTCAGCTAGTCGTATATATGAGCTGCCCCCTGATTACGTATCCTTTGCGTGCGACACAATGCAAGTTGCACGATTGTCGCTGTCAATGTCATAAATTTGTATGCTATTTAACACTTTTGACAGCTACAAAATTGCAACTCGCGACACAGTGGCGGTCGCTAAAGATACGTAATCAGCCCCAAGAGGTGTAAGCAGTACAACTAATTTTCTGGACCTAGTCTTTACCCACTCTTTGTCATGTTTACCCACGTGACGTTTGAAAGACGGACTTTCACATATAAAAACATCAATGCTGATTTTTTTGTCGTAACCTTAAAACCTATTTTCGGATGCTCGAAAATCATTCTGCTACCATGTAAATGTAACATCATAGAACAAATATTAATTATATCGATTGAAAGATTAGTGGTAGTATAACCGCTATGAATATGTGGAACTAGCTTTTAAGTAAATTTTAACAGTAATTTTTTCCCATCCTCACAGGAGAACGCCCGTTCGTCTGCGGCCTATGCAACAAAGGTTTCAACGTAAAATCCAACTTGCTCCGTCACTTGCGCACGCTACACGACTTTGAAGGCACCGAGGAAGAAGAGAGGGAGTCGAGTCCGGGCCCGTCGGACGTGAAGGCCGAGACCTGAGGGCGAGGAGGGGGGGCAGGCCGCGCGCGCCGCGGGAAGGGGAACACCGCCGCGAGGAAACAGAACTATTCTTTGTTCTTGAAACAGCGCGCAGTGCTATTCTCTGCTAAGAAGTGGAAACAGTAGGACTCGCTATGCTTTTGAATTGGTTTGGGAACGTTTTGTTGTTGATTAATCAAATTTATATATATAGATGGAGCTCAACCTTGAAGTATGTATATTTGGTTTGAAATTAAAAAAATAGTATTTTTTACAACCAATAAATTGAAAAGCAACACTTATATAAAACTTTGGTTCTAACAAACGCGGTCACCAAGATTCAAAAACCGAAAGGTATAATTAGAGGTTTTATTATTTACATATTTTACTGCATTCGAGTTAGCAGATAATAAAACAAATCTTTATTTAATATAAATACGAAAGATCATCCTAATCAACAATAAAACTTTCCCACTTAACTCAAATCGAAAAGTTCTTATTATATTATCGTAGCGAGAACTTTTGTGTTTCCTATTGTAAAAACTTCTTGTCCCTGCCCCACCCTCCTTATTCAAAATTAGTTTTTAAGGTTTTATATTCATATGAAGATTTTGATCTCAGTTCCATTCTATTCATTTAGTTGTAAGACTAATTTAATTACTTAGGTATGCATAGATTATTTAAAAATGGTGTTTAATTTGATTTCACGTATAACGTAGGTAATAAGTTATAGAATTTGCACAAATGTGTATTTATTTAATACTCCAAAATGAAATTTTTCATAAGTTTAATTTTTAAACATTGATCCTAATATATGATTTTCAAAACATAATGTATAGTGTCATTCGTTTTTAATATTATTGGCATGAATACTTTATTTTGTAGTTATAGTCTTGTAACAGATTTTTTATTTAACAATTCTCTTTGAGCTTTGTGTAAACGAGTTTAATTATATCGTGTAATTTTAAGGACATGACTTAATGTAAATGCAAAGTTTGTACTATTTGAAAAAGCAGTGCATTAAAGTTATTTAAATATATCAAGTCTTTTACTTAAATATGCTGAACTTATAGTAAATCAGCAGCCTTGATATTTCATATCAAAAGAGTTCACCCTCTGGTGCAAAAGCATTAGTTCATATCTTAAATCGGACCTATCGGTATATGTTTTTCTAAAGTCTGTGGCGTACTGTTGCTGTGTAGTTTCGGCTAAGAATAGCACTACCCCATTTCTTCTGGTGGGTGTACGTAAGAGGCGCCTAACGGTATTGGGGGCTTTTAAGGGATTTTTGGGCGATGCGGTTGGAGACCCATCCCATCACCAACAACCTTTACTTTACCATCTTCTCCCCACACAACTTTCCAAAAGTGGCTGAGGAATTTCTAATTCCTTAGCTCTGGCTACCCCTTCTAGGGATTTATAGCCGTGAGTATATGTATGTATGATCCACTGCCTCGATCCACCAGTGGATTGAATAGCACTCCGAAGTGCACTGTGATCCACCATTGCACTCGGTGGATCCTGTAATACTTGGATGTCTTTTACGATCCACTGTCTGCTCCACTAGTGGATCGAGCTGGACTCAGAGAGTTTGGTAAAATCCACCGCTCTTCCTAGTGGAGCATATGATACTTTAGTGTCTTCTTCGATCCTCTTATACAAAGTGCTTTGTGGTAGTTGCCAAGATTAAACATTAACGAGTGTTCCTGACCTACAGGCTACTGGCTATTCACCACTGAGTGCAACACCAAAATGTACTTCCGTTTTAAAAAGACTTTTTCTTGTGATATTTATATCCACTATGTAAAACTAAAACTCCACGGTGATTAACGTGTTTTTTTTTGGGGTATTCTCTGCTGTAATACCGCGCTGTTCACCCAGTGTAACAGTGGAGCATTATTTTTCCTAACCGTTACACCAACGTCTTTTGATATGAATTTAACAGCTCTGCAGATATCCTATTATTATTATAAATGTGAAAGTTTAGATGGGACGCTAGAATATGCTGATAGAATGCTAGATAATGACCCCAATTATCAAGTAGAATATATATATTTTTTTTATTTATTTATTTACTTATATTGTACAACATCACAGAAGACTAATTCGTTATACAAATTAAACTAACACTAATAAAATAAGAACATAAAACATAAATGATAAACTCTTAAAAAGTAACCAAAACATATAGAAAAACATCCAACATAACTTATCTTGGATGTACTTGTACTTATCCATTTCTAATTGTAGCAAATAATTCTTAATGTGACCTTGGTAAATTCACCCAAACCACAACTGTACAAATCTACTAATTCATTTACTTTATTAAGCACCTTTAAGGCTCTGGTCATGGGCGCCTGCGCTAACAGGTTGGTTCTGGCCTGCGGTATGCTGAATAGCCGGCCCGCTCGTCGCCGCAGCCCCCGCGTGCCCTCACTCGGTACCACCAGGCTTATGCTTTCTAGAATGGCCGGGTTTATCAGCCAGCCCCTCAGTATTTTAAAAAGGGTAACTGCTAAGGTTAGGTCTCTCCTAGCCGATAGAGTTGTATACCCTACCATCCCAGCAACAAATAAGCTCGGATATAATAAAGGATATCCGGGATACACTCCATATAATTTAAAGTACAAAAACCGAAGAAATTTGTTTTGTATTTTCTCCAGCATCAAACTATATTTAGTTTCATGCGGAGCCCATATGATATTTCTATCCCAGATTTTTTTTGCCAATAAAATTTCATTACTTAGTGTTTTTACACCTATTGTTGAATGGTTTGAAAGTTCAAATAAAATTTTCATTAAATCAAATATATGATGTGTAGTTTCGGCTTAGAATTTCTCTAAGCCATATCATCCCACGGGTGTCGTAAGAGGCGACTTATTGTATTGGGGCTTTAAGCGATTGTTGGACAAGACGGTTGAAAATCCTTCACCAACAACCTCTATTTATCGGCGTATACCCGAGGTCGTCGGTTCGATTCCCGCCTGTGTCGAAATTTTTCTTTCCTTTATTTATTAGTTATAATATTTTTGTTTTTAACTATCCTCATGCTAACTGAGTATAATAGAACTGCCTACAGTCACGGCATTAGTTCCCATTGGGGTAAACAGAGATTACCGATCAACACTTAGTAAGCTGTGTAGTGTCGTCTTAGAATAGCATTACCCATTTCTTCCGGTGGGTACACACAAAAGAGGCGACTAACGGGTGAGACTTGTTAGGCGATGCGGTTGGAGACCCAACAACCTTTATTTTACCACCTTTTCATCACTTAAGTTTCCAAAAGTGGCTGAGGAATTTCCAATTCCTTATTTCTGGTTACCCTGTCTAGGGATTTATAGCCGTGAGTATATGTGAAAACTTAGTAATCCTGGAATACTTGTGTTAATGGTCCACCCACATAGGCTCTATAATTTTTCTCCATTCTCTGCGTGCCTTAACTATCTACCCCATATCTAATATACTAGATTCCAATACCGTATAATAGCATAAGAACTAGAGCAGCCTCATGCACTGCCATTCGTATTTGTTAGGATATGTTACATTTAGAGGAAGTCTTCAAATACGACCCGTCACACGGACATGTATTTTGTTAAACTTAATCAATACCAATCCTATTGTGACGTTAACCCTACAGCGCATACTGTTCCATATGTGGTACAACAAAATAAACAAGTTTCCTGATTGTTTTGAGATACATAGCGACATCTATTGACCGACGGAATGTTCTTTAAGCCCTTAGCAACGGCTTACAAATAACAAATGTATGTACTAGATGGCGTAAGCTATCGATTGACATTGATTCGTACAGAAGTTGGACGATCGGTTTGAATTCATTGTTTACGTAAATTGAAAAATCTGAATAAAATAGTTTGAACAACATTACAAAGTGGAAATAATAAGTTAACATTAGAAATAGTGTACACTAAACGAAGGTAAGTTATTTTTTTAAATTATTACTGTTTTATGTACTAATATACCTACTTATTTAAACGTTCCAGATATGGCACACCATGCATTAGTTCACTTCTAATATGTTGTTTTTGTTGGATTTGATTACAGATAATGGCGAAGAAGGTACTATCTAATGAGATGATTGAGCAGTATTTAGATATACCCTCGGGAAGCGAAGACGGTCAAGACTTTTCGAGTGCCGAAAGTGATGATGACATGGCGAAAATCAGAGAAAATGTGGACCAAATGACTGGAGATAGTGACTCTGAAAATGAAACTGAGCCTACTAGGTATGCACCATCATCTTCCACTTACTATAGCACGCCCTTTTGTCGAAAACAACTCCTCCACCGAAACAAATCCTCAAGCCCGCATTTCCGAGGCGAGATTACGTCATCACGCCAAAGTAGAAGTTCATACACTCTGCCAGTTACCGGAAATCGGATTTCAAATAATAATACCGCTGCTAAAAGAAAGAAAAGAAATCTAATTTGGAAAAATAAGTCTTTACAGGCTAACTATTATGCGAAAAGTGTCGTGTTGAGTTGTGTTTGAACAAAGAAAACAATTGTTTTTATAAATTTCATCAATAAGTAGAGCTATTGTTTTTATGAAACTGAACATATAATTATTTTCATTGTTCCTAATTAAGAGCCAAATATTAATGTTAATGCATACTGTTCCACATATGGAACCGAATTTAAAAAATAAATATCTTCAAAATTAATAAAGTATAATTTTTATTATAATTTTTTATTATCTCTAGACACTATATTAAACCACATATATTTTATTGACAACATTAACAAAAATCATGCATTGTAGGGTTAAAAAGTGAAGAATTCACAATTAAATTGACCTTATTTGAATGTCCGTTTGTACAGCATATCCTTAGAAAATTTAGATGTCTTATTATATCAATATTATTGTCAATGATCACTATGTCGAGGTCTTAATACTGTAAATTCGGGTATACACGAAATGAAGTGTGCCTTTATCGTGTTATATTTGAGTAAGATAAAACAGTCAGAAAATAAAACGAATAGTGTTGAAAAATATGTTTACTTAACCTCTTACAAACATAATTACAAATGAGAAATGAATAAAACGGAATTAATGTGCTGAGATACGGATTACAAAATTAATAATAACTTCATGGTTGAATCAGTTGTCATCCTCTTCAATTTTGGGGGCGAGGTAGTAGCGAATGTGACCAATATCTTGTATGCGGTACTCCACTACCAGAGGAACATCAGCAGACATAGAAAGTTGGACCTGGGGAATAAATAAATTTGGGAATGAACATACATAAAATAATACTAGTGGATCGCCCTAGCTTCGCATGGGTAGTCCTTTTAATTTTAAAATATAATATATAACATATTTAATCACTGCCCACCCATTAGAATGATTCACATGACGATAAACTGAAATAATATGGATGTGGTAAAAAATGATGTAATAGTATTTTGCGCACTAATACGTCTCCACAATTTTGTTTATTTATAAAACGCGAATGTGATTGTGCAGAAATAAAGGAGCATTTATATTGTGTTCTAGAAAGTTAGTAAAGTCTCTATCATATTTAAATAAAATGCATAATTCCACTTGTGCCAGTATTAAAATCTTGAATTTGAACTGTTTTCTTTTAACCAGCCGTTCTATTAGAATTCATCATGGCTGTCAGCAGTAAGGGAAAATATTGAGAGGAAACCCAAATATCTAAGTTGTACTAAATTATGCAACAATATATTTACTCAAAACGGCGATAGACCTTTCCCTATCAAGTGGAAGCAAAATGTAAGTACTTTTTCAGGGACATACAGCGTGAATACACCTTTCGAATCCGATTTAACTTATATGTAAGTTATTTGTGACGTTCAAAAAACAGAGAATTTTTATTTTGAGATAAATCAATTTTATATTTAATCTTTACCTGTGGGCTTAACGATGTAGCCTTAGTAAAGTAGTTAAGGTACTGGCAGGCGAAGGTCAAAGTGACGGGTTCCTCCATCTCTATGACCACAGCCTCTTCCTCCTTGTCTATGGACGCGGTCTGGGCCAGCTTGATGTTGGCCGAGCCTATGTCGCCGCTTGCTGAGAACTTCACACCTGGAGAATTGTGAAGTATGTATTAGTTGATGAATGGTTTTTTTTTTAAGTTACTTAAAACAAAACGTGGATAGCCATGTTTGGGATTTTTTGCTATGTTTATCATCATGTAAAATATCCTTTTTTAGGTTTTCATGCCTAAAAAGGATATTGTATATGATGATTAGCATTACTAAGACTAATACACTTTTTAAACTCACGCGGTGAAAAATGTTCGTTGGTTAATCCTGATTATTATCTATACTAATATTATAAAGCTGAAGAGTTTGTTTGTTTGAACGCTAGGATCTCAGGAACTACCCAATCAAATTGAAAAATTCTTTTTGTGTTGGATAGTCCATTTATTGAGGAAGGTTTTAGGCTATATATCATCACGCTGCGACCAACAGGAGCAAACTATCAGCGAATAATGTTGCAAAAACGGGTTAATTATTCATACTAAGGCTTCCGTTGTGTGCGCTGCGTAAACGGTTTAAGTTACCCAAAAAAATGTATTAAAGAATTATTTCTCTTTAAATGATCTAAAAATATGCCCGCGAAACGGCAAAAACAAAAACGTATGAAGTGAAAAAATTGTGAGGACGCTATAAAAAACAACCTTTTTTCTCATAGCATGACAGAGACCCTCAACAGGTCAGTTAAATATTTCAGTTTGACGACGTGAAAGTCTACACTTTTGACAGTACGAAGTCTGTGGGGTCAGCTAGTTATATATAATAACTAAGACTATCTGTCTTCAGGCTGTATCTAATAAACAGACATATATAGACAGTAATATTTTATAGTAATTATGTATTTTTGATGGTCTCATGTCTAGTCAATCGGTGTCCGAAAAGGCCCGAATGGCTGTGCATGATGCTGTCCTCGTTCCTACGCTTATGTATGGCAGTGAATGTTGGGTGTGGCAGAAGAAGCATGAAAGCAGAGTTAATGCAGTAGAAATGAGATCCCTCAGAAAAGTTTGTAATGTAAGGTTATGTGATCGTGTGAGGAATGATGTGACTCGTGAAAGGTGTGGTGTAAAAGATGATATTGTCAGAAAGATAGAAAAAGGAATGTTGAGATGGTTTGGGCACATAGAGAGGATGGATGACAGTAAAGTGGTGAAAGAGATACATACATACATACATATACATATACTCACGCCATTAATTCCCATTGGGGTAGGCAGAGACTATCGATCGCCACTTCGCACGATCCTGACAAACCTCTCTAGCTTCGTTTACATCCATCAATCTTTTCATACATGCTCTTTTATTCTTCATACTTCGGACGCCAGCCTTTTTGAGCACACTCTCAATTTGGTCCAAGTGTGTTCTCCGTGGTCGTCCTCTACTAACATTACCATCCACACTAGCTCTATAGATCCCTTTTACCAATTTTCTATCATCCATCCTCTCTATGTGCCCAAACCATCTCAACATTCCTTTTTCTATCTTTCTTACAATATCATCTTTCACACCACACTTTTCACGAATAACACTATTTCTCACTCGGTCACACAATCTAACATTACAAATTTTTCTGAGGGACCTCATCTCTACTGCATTCACTCTGCTCTCATGCTTCTTCTGCCACACCCAACATTCGCTTCCATACATAAGCGTAGGAACAAGAACAGCATCATGCACAGCCATTCGGGCCTTTTCAGACACCGATTGACTGATCATTAGGCTATTCATTGCTCCATTTACCGCATTACCCTTTTTCACTCTTCTTTCAATGTCTTCATCACATTTTCCATCCCTTGTAAACAAACTTCCCAGATATTCAAACTCCTTCACCTGTTCCACATCCTTACCATCAATCGCAATCACGTATTCTGTCACATCTTCCTGTCTCTCAAAAACCATCGTTTTGGTCTTATCCACATTCACCCTCATTCCCTTTCTTACAAAAGACTCACATGCAATATTCATCATCTCTTGCAACTCTTCTGCCGATGATGCAAGTAGCACTTGATCGTCAGCATACAAGAGGCATTTAATGATGAATCCACCCATTCTTAGTCCATAATCACTTTCACGCAACTCTGTCAAACAGTCATCCATGAACAAATGAAAGAGATCTATAGAGCCAATGTGGAAGGTAATGTTAGTAGAGGACGACCTCGGAGGACACATTTAGATCAAATAGAAAATGTGCTCAAAAAGGCAGGTGTCCGAAGTACGAAGAATAAAAGAGCATGTATGAAAAGATTGATGGATGTGAATGAAGCTAGAGAGGTTTGCCAGGATCGTACAAAGTGGCGATCGATAGTCTCTGCCTACCCCAATGGGAACTAACGGCGTGAGAATATGTATGTATGTATTTTTGTAGCTTATGTATCAACAAATTCTAAAATATGAATAACAATGATATTTAAATCAGGCTGTGATACAAAATTTAAGTTAAACTGCCACTTTCACAACATCTTTGCACTATATAGGTGCTCGGCTTTGCTTGTCTTTTACATTGCGGTATTATTTTTTCTAAACTATCCTATATAATAATGCCCTCTTTGATTCTATATTAAAGATCATAGAAAGAATGGCAATGGTGCAGAACCGTAGGTGAGTGAGTCGCATACTTGGCTGATCTTTTTATTCTCTTTTGCTAAATCAAGCTGTTCTATAATATGAATGCAATATAATAACTACCTTCTTTGGTGCATGAAATAACCATAGATTCTCCGAATTGTGAGAGATCGCGGCATATCCTAGCAAACTCCGAACTTGGCAGACGAATTGTGCAGCTGTACTCAGTCTCGGGGATGCCTGAAATATAATTTATACTGTTGAAATCATATATAAAACTTGGTTAGCATCTCAAATTATCCTAAAAAAGCATATAGGTATGGATTTATTAATTGGATACGACAATATGTTCTTAGGTAATTGTTATGCAAACAGGGTTATACCAACACCTGATTTTCAGCATTTCTTGAGTTGGGGTTTTATTCTGCTATCCTATTTTTGGGACTATAATATTTTTAATATTTTTGAGCAACCCTGATAGCCCAGTGGGTAGGACACTCGGTTATCGTGCAAACGACTAGTGTTCAAATCCTGGGTCGGGCCTACACCAATTTGTCTTTTCTAAAGACATATGTGTGGTTAATTTATCATGGTTGTTAACGGTGAGGGAAAACATTGTGAGGAAACCCACATGGCTGAGTTGTACTTAGTCATGTGACAGTGTATCCGTACAAAACGGTGATAGGCCTGCCCCCTATTACGTGAGTACACTGTCCATGCAAAACGTGGGTACTCTGAACACCAGGTGACAAAGTCACGTGATGTTCAGAAGTATTAGTACCTCTGCCAACCCCTTCGGGGATATTCGGCGTGAACGTCTATGTTATGTTATGTATAATATTTTTAAGTAGCAGGACTATTTTTGAAAGATTAGTGTGCAAAAAATATAATTAACATAGTGCCTAAAACACAGGAAATCTATGAAATAGTACAAATTACATTAAAAAGTGATAACAAAAAGAGACATTCTGACAATGAAAATTATAAAGTTAGAAAGGTGATGTATTGAAGTAGTAAGAACTCTTAATACAAATGTAAAATGTCCTTTAACCCTCTGTTATACATGTCTGGCAATAAATATTATACAGATAGTTTATGTCTATTTTGTACCAATTTCTGATCAAACTAATAGATCTTGCTAATAATAAGTGCCTAAATTATAATAAAGCATTATTCCAAACAAAAAAATCTGTAATATTGATTGTACTTAGACAAATGTATTGTGAGTCCATAAATATTTGGCTTGTCCTTAAATATAGTAATTGGATTGGAACATCAGATTAAAAGTTTGTGATCAAAATAATTGGTTGATTAATCTAATAAAAATGCTTAAGACTCAAACATTAACGCCATGTATCATTGAATAAAAATACCCATAAATTATAATTTATCAAATTCAAATTCAAATATATTTATTGCAAGTTGTGGGATTAGGTGGTAATGAGTTGACTAGATACAAATGTGACACCCTGTAAGGGCGCAGCAACCTAAGAGGCTTAAAATTACTTAAGTATTCTATAAATTAACATGCATAAAATTAGAATTATATTGTAAAAATTTTTTATACAAAAAAAAAGGAATTCAAAATTAATACAAAATAAACATCGTACACTATTAAACATTATCAGATTAAATTATTATGAAATTAAAGTTACAATTTAGGCAGGCACCAATTTATTGTTAAAGATTGTATATTTTATTTACCATTATTATCATTAAAAAAGTCTGTAATTGTGTAGTAGCTCTTTTCAATAAGGAATCTCTTTAAGGATGTGATGAACATTCCGTACGTCTCTGAATTTTTGATTACATTTGGAACTGAATTATAAATATCATAAAAGTGATATATGCAATTGGGAATATTATCAATATAATTATACAAACCTAAATGTTCAAGATCAAGGTTCATAAGTTTCATTTCATAGTCTGAAACTTTCTCCTGGTTGGGGCTTTCAAATACAAATGTCACTGTGTCTGCATTATCTTGAGCCTTCATAGTCACTGTGTCTTTGTCTCCAGCACATTTCAGGATTTTTGACATACTGGAAAATATAGAGAGAAATTAATACTTACGCCTGTTGTTCCCACTGGGGTAGGCAGAGGCTATTGATTGCGACTTTGTATGATCCTGACAAATCTCTCTTGTTTCTGTCACATCCACCATTCTTTTCATGCTCTTTCTTTTGCCTATGGATTCTCGCTTTTGAAAGATCATTTTTTAAAGGGAACATAATGTGGTGCAATTACCAATATGAATAACCAATACAGTCATAACATAATGTTAGAATTTATTATAAGTATTTATTATTGCAAAAGGTTTTTGTTACAAAGGCTGTCCCAAAAATGACAAGCTGGATGTAAGATGTAGATCAAGAAATATGCAGAATCATTAAAACCTCTTTAAAATCATGCATAATATATTCACTTAAAAAAAACTGATCTGCGAGAGAGTACTTTTGATGAAAAGGTTTAAAATAAATAGTTTGATATAACAATTTTTAAGAGCATTACTTAGAAAACTATTCCTAAAATGGAGATGAGTATGGGTAAATAATAGTTTAAATTATCAAGAATTATTATATATTTTCTGGGTCTTTCTAGTGTCTTGGTTTTGAACTTACCTAGCCAAATTCATCCCCATAGATATGCTTCGATCACATCTGTACTTATCAAATCCATCAGCTCTGAGAGTCAAAGATACTAAGGAAACATGTGAGTTATCCATTGCCTGTAACAAAATATAGTTTTTTTTGGAATGAGCCATTTGGTTAAACCAAAATGTTGAGTGTGTTAAAATTTAAAAGCAGTAAAAAAAATTTGAGCACATTAGTTGAGAAATTGAATGTGTCACCCATGAAGGTTGCATTCAATAAAAAAAATGTGGGAAGAGTATTTTAAAACACACAATGCTTAATAGCAGAACCAAATTGCCATGTAGTGTTGGCTTACAATGGGTGTCATAGTGTGGTGTCGACAAAGAGTATGGGGCTTTTTAAGTGGTTTTGGGTGCTGCGGAGACCGTCTGCAATCTTGTTCCCTATCACCTTCCAAATGTGACTGCAGAGTTTCCAGCTTAAACCGCTGGCTATCCCTTTTTGGGATTTACATATATTCCGCTATATGTATGTACCAAAATGTATGGTTTTAGAACCATTGAAAAATCTTAAAATAGATTTGTGACAAAATTTTATTATTTTTAAGACAAAAACATGACTTAGTTAGAAATGTGTATATTGTGGTTTTATTTACAGTGTTACACAACAAGTGGCTTTCTTGTTTTTCTACCATTCTCAGTCTGTGGTGAGATAATTAATGCCTTTTCTCTTGGTTTTAATAAAACACATTAACCTCACACATCTCTGGTGATATTGCACCCTAAGCATACAATACCCTAGTGCATATATATACTAAGCATAATGATAAATCAATCTCAGATAAATAATAATGATGCTATGAGTTTCTTGCATTAGTCATATTGTATAGCTAGTTACTAGAAGTGGCCTGACATAAATCCAAGTTAAAAGCTGCCTACACAGGTCAACACCTTGATAGATGGGCTCACAGGCAAGAAAAGTGAGGTGATTGATGTAAAACAATGAAGATTACCTGCAACTGGATACCATTGTCATCACAATCAAATGTAGCTTGGGTCAGAAGGTCTTTAATAGCTTCCAAGACCTTTTTCAGGATGGAGCTTCGGAGTAAACGTGCTTCAAACATGATGAACAGCTAGAACAAAGGAACAGCTAATTATTGAAAGCGATATCCATACAAAGATGTAAATGATCGAAAATAACACTTAGTCTTGTAAAAATAGTAGTATATATGTAAAGGATCACGTATATATCAGAATTAACAGTTCACTTAGGAAACAGGTACACTCATTAAACTGGCACTCAGAATGTTTTATGCAACTTTAATCGTGTAGTAAAGAAAACAATTTTGTATTCACCTGATTAATTAAGCACTTCAATACAAAATAATCACAAAATGTATCTTAAAACAGTAAAATAAATAACAAAGAGTAAATTCAACGCTTCGTGCAACAAAGCCAAAATGAAATGACAGCCGGTAAGGTAGATTTTAAGCGGGAAAGTATGGCGCGAAAACAAATGAAATGACATTGACATTGACAATAATGACGAAAGACGAAAGAAACCAGCCCAAATTGGCCATTCCCAGTGAAGATTTATAAATCAAAAACTATTAAATATTACCAGTAAAATATTAGTTTAGTGTGACTAGCTAAATTTATTAAATATGGGCAGATGCAGAGCTATGAGCAGAGATAGATTAAGAGTTAGAGAAGAAATGGATTTACGGTACGATTTTATCTTTGATAATTGTAAGATATGATTCACCTTATGACGAAAAAACATAAAAAAATAGCAGTGAAGACTTTTATTTATATTTGTTTTCCGCTGCGCGCGTCTTGTTTTTTGGTTTCGTTTTGGGTCAAACAAATAACTTTATCAACAGTACTTTAATGTGAGTGTTTTTGTTCCCTTGTAGGAATACTCACAGAAACACTGTATAATATAAACAGATGGTCACCCTACTTCGGCTGTCCCAAAAAGAAAAGCAGTATGGCACATGGTCCTCAAAATCTAGGTATCAACATCACTCTACAAATAAATCAAGTCCCTACAAGATGCAAAGACTCGTTCATCAAAAAAGGCTCTAGTTTTCGAGATAAAAAAATGAAAAACACAGCAAGTCCACTTGTGAAAAAGCGATCCCCAAAAACTAAACGCAGCAAGGAACAGTTACCAAAATTAAACAGAGTAACGGCCGGTTTCACATCTGAGAATTCAACGATAAAAGCATCTCAAACCGTAATTAAGTACCAACTTACCAAAATTGCGTTTCTGATTTGATGAAATGTTGTAATTTAATCAAGTTTTGATTAAATGATCAAAATTTTGCGCATCAGTCAAAAAACTGACCTAAATGTCGAAATTTGCGTTTCTGAACTCGTTTGACAATACTCAAACAGTCATCATCGCAGATTTGAGTAAGTGACAGTTAAGTTGTCGAATGTTGTCGTTGCTTCTTAAACGGTGCTCCAATTTGTAATTGTGAAATATTAGACGATAAACACATTGTTTTCGACAATATTCTGAAGATGTCTACGGATACATCGTTATCTTCACTAGAGGAACCACAGCAGATACCTCTGAGGCAAATACGCCGTCGCCGAGGAGTTCCTAGGATCCGGCCAAATTTCTTTAGTTAAGGTGCAAGCATTATGCGATGCAAATTTAAGAATATGCAGTCTGATTGCAAGATGGCCTGGATCAGTTCATGACGGGTGTAGTTGGGAGACCTTTTTTTAATTCTTTTTCCATGTCTAGTCCCCCTGCTCGGTGTTACTTAATTGATTAACCACGAAAGATTACACGTAACTATCTTTCCTCATTTACAGCAAGCAAGAACTACCGATACCGAACAAAACAAGCTTAAATTTCATTTTCATTATAATTTTGGCTTGAAATAAAAACGTTGATCTGGATCGAGATTCATATATATTTATATATTAGATTTTATTGATATATATTCCAAGTCATGTTGGTATCTTTGGTAATTAAAAGGTAGATAGTCTTGCAAAACTTGCTACGAATTCAGTTACTGACATAAAACACTATTATATTATGGGTTATGACCAGCGTAATGCAGCTCTTCCTCATCTTCGTTCTGCCTGGCAAAGAAGATGGGACGAGGCTAGCAAGGGGTTTTATTTCAAATCTATTCAACCAATTATTCCATGTAAACCATGGTTTAGTGAATTTAAAAAAATGTCAAAATCAGTCACATCAACCTTGATCCGTCTACGTATTGGTCATTGTTGTTCTCCAGTTTTTCTAAATAAAATTAGGGTTCGAGATAACTCCCTATGCGAGTTTGGTGTAGATGAGGGAACATTAGATCTTTTTTTTTGCATGGTTACGTAATTTATCTTTTAATGTATACATTGCTTTAGCCAGAATTCGCATCCCGCTTCCCACTAATTTTCATAGTATGTTGAGTTTCATCTTCTTCCTCCGATCTGATTACGGTTCTAGGTAAATTTATCAGAATCAACAATATAAGATTATAGTTTTAATAATACAATGATTAATGTAAAATGTCAGTTATTGCTTAATTTTTGATTTTAAGATAGATTTTCATTTTATTTTTATTTGTTTCTTCACTTAAATTATTTTTAATTTAATTTAATTTTACTTTTATATTTTGTCTAAACTTTAGAGCTTGACATAATTTGTTGTGTTGGGATTCGCGATAATGGGATTTCATTATTATTTTTTCTTTAATTTTATGTTTTTCCCAAAATATAAATAACTCTTAACTTAGTCTTTACTTAACCATTGATTAATACATTCAATATCTATTTTTTTAATAATTACATTCTTTATATATATAATTTTTTTTCGCTTTAATGATAAAAATCTTTACAACTAAAATTCACACGCGAGGCTAAATCACGCTGTTTGTGGCGAAATTGCTGAAAAAATATTCGGTAGATACCGCCAATAACAAAAAAAAAATATAATTTTGATTGACGTTTGATCGTTTGATCGTTTTTGGTGTGTACGTTCCGTTGTCCAGTTTTATTGTTTGTTTATTTCTATTTTTTATTTAATTAAATGGTCTCAAAACCTCATAATAAATGTAACTACTAATGAGATATTATTGAATCAAGTTTGTAGATACAATTTGCTAATTAATATAAAATATAATTAATGAAGTATAACTTCATCGGTATTACCGGTTTTTGTAGGTAAATTGAAACGTTCATAGATTTTGATTAGAATCTTACTTAACTAAATGCTTTGTTGATCACATTACAGCAGCGAGCAGTGTTTGTTCTGTGAAACACCTTAAACTTAAGTACTTACTTAGAGTTTGATAATAACTCAACTGATTAGAGCTAGAATGCTCAGATGTGAAACCGGCTGTAAGTCGCGAGTCTTACTGTTTTTTATTAATTGTGAACGAGACTTGCTGGGTTTCCTATACGGGGATTATGCTTGAAAAACGATGATGATGCCCACAAATTTAACTGTAAAGCACATGCCCGTCAACATTTAAACCTAAATTTCACGAAATTTCTATTTGGCGCGAAACGGATTCCGCACGGTATTCGTTAGAGGTGGCTACAGGTACATCGGGGGATGCGGTAGCTACTTGTCGCCGTTCGTCGCATCGGCGCTAGAGCACGTTTTTACTGGATGTAATTATTTTTGCAAGCGTAATTTACTGTTTTTAAAGAGAATGGAGCGGAGTAGAATATTTTTTTTATTGCTGCATATTGCTGCTATCTAACAAACGGTCACACTCATATGAGTGATGATTCCGTTCACGGTAATATTGAACAAAAATTACTAGAAAGCAATCAGTTTCTGATTTCGAAGACTTCAAAAATATTGTGTTGCAATGTCAATAGAAAATCAAGATTGTGGAAATCCGATGCTTAATTTGATTGGCCAAAAAAGAAGAGGTGACCACGACTCAATGGAGACCCTTTGAAAAATTTTCAGTTAGTTCTAGTATATAAAGGTATGGGGTGAAGTGACTATGTTGCTGACCGTACCGCAATTTAAAAAAGTTTAGTTCCAATTATTTTGGTATTTACCGTGTTTTGTAGTGATGGGCGATGCGGTTGGAGACCCATCACCAACAACCTTTATTTCACCATCTTTTCCCCACACAACTTCCAAAAGTGGCTGAGGAATTTCTGATTCCTTAGCTCTGGCTACCCCTTCTAAGGATTTATAGCCGTGAGTATATGTATGTATGTTGTAGTGGTTATTTATTCTCTGCTTTAGTAAATAACCATAAATTACAATAGAACAAGGTACGTTGCTGTGTTTTTATATGGTAATCCAGATTTAAATAAATCATGAAAACAAATTTTAAATTATTTAGTGCCGTAAAACATGCACGAATCAGTTTTAATACTTCTTTTAAATACAAATAAATGCGCAATCATAGTATCCATGACACCCAATACTTATATTGATCGATTATTGTTAAATTTTGTGTGGCTCACCAAAAATATGTTTTTTCGCTCTCCTGAAAAAAATGGTTACTGTGCCATACTGGTTTTAATATTGAATACTGAAAATCATAGGTTTATTTAATATAATATCGTAATAATACCATTTGAGCTCACAGATTCGTGAAGTATTTTGCAATTAGCAATATTTTTACTAAACATTTCGCTTCATTTGCATGTCGTTACGTGATTTTATCAATCGATGACGTCATTAACAACAAAAGTTGAACAATCTTTAAAAAATCATAACTTTACAATTACTCATTTAAAATAAAAAATATTTAAATTAGTATTTTATTTTCGTGTTTACTATCGAATAAAAATATTTAATAAATACGAAAAAAAAACTTTGCATACCGAATTGGCAGAGCGACGGGGGCGTATACCCGAGGTCGCGGGTTCGATTCCCGTCTGTGTTGAATTTTTTCTTTCCTCACGCCCATTATTCCCATTGGGGTAGGCAGAGACTATCGATCGCCACTAAGTACGATCTTGACAAACCTCTCTTGCTTCCCTTAGATTCATTATTCTTCTCATACATGCTCTTTTATTCTTCTCACTTCGGACCCCCGCCTTTATAAGATTTATTTATTAGAACTAATAGGTTTAATAGAATAACCTTGATAGCTCAATGTCGAAGCTCGATGTCTGCGGCGGAGTGGAAAAAGTGTTTCGAGAACTGGTTTAGACGTATGAAACTTTGTATAGATGCTGGTGGAGAGTACTTTGAAAAGATTTAATAAAATAGTATTTTCTAAGATTTTCACGATTGCACATTATAATTGAAACAACTATTGATTTCCGGATATTTTAATCGCGTGTTATTACATTATTTTTAAAGCCCGACGTTTCGAAAACTTTTCAGTTAACCATGATAACTGAAAAGTTTTCGAAACGTCGGGCTTTAAAAATAATGTAATAACACGTGATTAAAATATCCGAAAATCAATAGTTGTTTCAATTAGATTTAATAAAAACATTTTTACCCATACAACATTTTGTTTTATTTTCGCAAAATTTTCTGAGTGTCCCACGTATGTATGGTGAATTTATCAGGGTTGTTAACGGTGAGGAAACCCACATGGCTGAAACGTGGGTACTGTGAACATCACGTGACATTGTTCGGGGATATTCGGCGTGAACATTTAAGTCATAATGTATGGTTAATTTATCACGGTTGTTAACAATGAGGAAAAACATCGTGAGAAAACCCACAAGGCTGAGTAGTACTTTGTCATATGACAGTGTATTCGTACCAAACGGCGGTAGGCCTCCCTATCATGTACACTCTCCAAACAAAAAGTGGGTACTCTGAACACCAGGTGACAATGTCACGTGTTGTTAAGAAGTATTAGTACCTCTGCCAACGCCTTCGGGGATATACGGCGTGAAGATTTGAGATGGAGTAATAGGAGGTCTTAGATCATTACAAATATCCTTATTGCAGATTCGTCAGTTCTTTTGGTACATGTCACAAAGCTTTTGTCACTCTTCATTTCATTTACGACGCCGCTATATACTTTCAAAGTGGCGACAGAGTTTTAATTTGTTACCTCTGGACATCATGTGACAGTTATGACTACTGGTGTTTAGAGAAAATACCTGCTGTTTTTCTTGACAATGGGTTCACATGATATAATCAAATAACTAAAAACAACTCAGCCTTTCCCATACTATATTATATACATAATATACTATGTTTTCAGTCACTATCAAGAACCTTGATAAATAAGCCACTCACATAACATACATACATACATATACTCACGGCAATAAATCCCTTAACGGGGTAGCCAGAGCTTTGGAATGAGAAACTCCTCAGCCACTTTTGGAAGTTGATTGGGAAGTCACATAACATACATACATATATTCACGGCCATAAACCCTAAGAAGTGGTAGCCAGAGCCTTAGAGCTAGAAACTCCTCAGCCACATTTGGAAGTAGATAGGGGACAAGATGGGAGAACAAAAAGTATTGTTGGTGATGGGTCTAAAAAAGCCCCATACCCTTGGTCACCTCTTACGACACCCGTGGGTAGAAAGGGGTAGTGACATTCTTCCTTACACGGCAAACACATAAGTAAAGAAAAAAACAATTAGTGTAGGCCCGATTCTGTATTTGAACCCACACTTCTTTGCGTCAGAGAAAGTACCTGAACTGGAACCTTTACCACCGAGATACCATGATATTGAATCTACAACACAAACATGTTAAAAAAAATTAAATTTATTTACTAAAAATATCAAAACACAACAACGAAAATATGCATCATGTTACCAAACAATAAAAAAAGGAATTGCTTAGCATCTTAACTTCACAACCTGGCTTTGACCAGGATATTCAGGCAATGTCAAATTATATTTTTCAATTATACCAGGGGGTAGAAACCTTCCCCCAAGATAGTGCTGAGTTTCCTTAAGATAAAACTCTCTGGAACATAGTTTTGGTGCTGACAGTGACACAAGCAGTTTTGGTTGCAAGTATCGTTTTAACTCTGAGGGTCCTATTTCAACATGCCAGCCACTTGGCACATCCACACTGAAAATATAAACATATTAGCAAAACAAAAATTTGTGTTGTGAGTCAACCTCAACAATCCTTCTTGATTTAAGGGTATAGATTCTACATTAAAACAGAACTGTTATATTAATTACAGGTCGTTTTATAAATAACATTGAAAGTTCAGCGCCTATCTCATTTTTTTATATGTACTGAAAACCATAAATGATAGTTCAAAATAATAATAATAATGTCAGCTGGCAACCTATCAAAGTACCTAGAAGAGAGTACTTTAAAATGAGATGTGTGAATATTGAACTGTTGTTTGATTAGCATCAGACGTGACTTGTTACTATTGTGGCTTAGCAGGACCAAGTGAAGTGGCAAAGATAACTTTAATGTACTGACAAGTGTTTCAACACTTAATATTTATTTAAAATTCTTAGGCAATTAAGAAAAAAAAAACATTAATTCTCATTAGAGTACAGGGTAAAAATAAACACAACAAAGAGCAATAATTTATACAACAAAATATTTAGCAGACTATACCCTAAAGTCGAAAAGGCCTTGCCTCAGAATAAGATTGTGAGATTGACTCACAATACTGATTTTAAGTCAGGACCGGTTTTGAGTAATAACTTTATAAATATTTTATTAAATAACTGGTTAGGCCGAAATAATAAACATCATTCAATCAAAATATGCATCATGTTACCAAACCACTTATACATGTTTTTTTTTATAATATAATAAATATAAAATACATACATACATATACTCACAGCTATAATTCCCTAGTAGGGGTAGCCATAGCCAAGGAATTATAGATTCCTCAGCCACTTTTGGAAGTTGAGTGGGGAAAAGGCGATAAAATAAAGGTTTTTGGTGATTTTTGGTATAAAATACTAGCTTTCCGCTCACGGCTTTGCTCGCGTGGATTTTGGATATATTGAGGTATAAAGCACAACTATGGGAAATCATTATCATTCCCACAAACTTCCTTAATACTATATTTTTTCCAGGATAAAAAGTATCCTATTATTTTACCTGGACTTCTAACTATATGTCAGCTAATTTTCATAGCAATTCGGTATGCAAAGTTTTACAAAAGTGGTGCTGATTACGAAACCATTTCGAGATAATATGTTTTTAAAACATATTTTCTTGAAATTAAATCAAACAGAGTTAAGATGACCATTATTTTAGCAAAAAACTATAACAGTATTTGACCTTCAGCATTATGTCAAAGACATTCGTTCTTGCAGTTTATTAATAAAACATCGAAAATCATAGGTTTGTTTAGTATAATATCGTTATAGTTTCATTTGGGATCACAAATTCGTGAAATATTTTGCAATTAACAACATTTTTACTAAACATTTCGCTTTATTTGCATGTCGCTACGTTATATTTTCAATCGATGACGTCATTAAGTACAAAAGTTGAACAATCTTTAAAAAATCATAACTTTGCAATTACTCATTTTAAATGAAAAATATTCAAATTAGTTTTTTATTTTCGTGTTTGCTATCGAATAAAAATATTTAATAAATACAAAAAAAAAAACTTTGCATACCGAATTGGTTTAGTAGTTACAGCGTGAAAGCAGAACAAATATACTCATATTCCGATTTATAATATTAGTAAGGATAAAATGCAAACACATAAAGTTATAATAATTGCTATAGGAAATAACATATACTAATTACAAAAATAGTATCAGTAAGTACATCTTTTTAATAAAATAATACATATTTATTTACCAATAATATGCAGTATGAAATTATTGCATATAAGATATGGACAGGATGGGACCGGACATACAAAGAGTTGGAGAATGTATCCTCAATGGATGAGATTTCTATTTACTTACCTACATACAGGTATGGTAGCATTAATAAGAGCATCTAGGGCTGGCTCCATCTCCTCTCTAACTGGAGGTTTGAAACTGAACCCAAACAGTGCATCTACCATGACTTGGTATGAGGCATCAATATTTTCTTGAGATGGAAGGACATCTAACACATTTACACCAAAGCTCTTGCATTGCTGAAATAAACTCTCATATAATGGTTGGGGTGTTCTTTTTGGATAGAAAATTGACACATTATATCCAAACAAAACCATGTGTCTAGCAGCCACTAACCCATCTCCCCCATTATTGCCAGGCCCACATATGACCAAAGCTGACTGGTGCCTGAAATTAGAAAATTACCATTTTTAGTTATATAAATCAAAGTTATTTGTTGAAATGGCTTAAATACAGATGGAAATGTGAGGCAGTATGATTTTTATCTTTAAATATTTTAACAATTAATTATCTAATTAGAATGTTTTTGTTCATGAAAATCTCATGTTATATGTAGATTATTTGATAGTTAGGAGTTCTCAACATTTGCATTCTATCTGTAAAGGTAGACAAGTGGCCTTCCAAATTTGTATAAGTCTGAAGTAGGAAACACTAAAAAACTGAAAAAGTGTAAAAGAAACAAAGGAAAGAACAATTTTGCACTAGAAGCCACTTGACACTATAGCTCAATTGGCAGAGTGACGGGGGCATATACACCAAGGGCATGGGTTTGATTCCAGGTGGTGTTAAAAATTTTCTTGCCTTAATTTATTAGAAATAATTATTTAATTTAATACACATGTAGTTCAGGATAAGGAGTAGGCAAAAAGCTATTCAACCCATTTATATTTACATTTTAACCAGTGACCAAATTAGGTAGGGTGGGGTGTATTATAAGATGACAAAAATACTGAAAACTGCTGGTTATATAATATAATACATATATAGGTTTGGTATTATAATCTTCAAAATATCAACCTCTGCAAACTCAAATGATGCAGCTAAAAGCCACATTATAAACTAAGTACAAAATTTTATATTTTTACATAGCCACATACAAACTGGACCTTGTAGCACTTCCATAAATGCAAGTCATCCTTAATCAATGTGTACTAGTGGAATGTTACATCAATATACTTACGTAGTTGGAGGATATACTTCTGCTACCGCTGTAGCAACACTGAGGCCTGCTAGTTCCATCAGCTGATCAACACTAAATTTATATTCTTTAAATAAATCTTGATCAAGTGAAACAGCTTCTGACTGTGTTAAATATTTTAACTTAATATTAGTACAAGGTTTAACTGAAGATGACATTGCTTTTTGACCGCAAACGCCAATGGAACGTAGCTGAAAGTTAGGAACTGTTAGGAAACACAAATCTGAAAGATTGCCTCACGTATTATAATTTTCTAAACTGTTGTTAAATTGTTGTTGTTGGTTAAGTTAAAAAGCTATGATAAAGTTGGAGCGAACTTTTAGACTTCAAAAAAATATTTTTAAAGTTCAAGACGTGTAAATATTCACCAAAACAACACCACTAATGAGTTTTATGAAATTCATTTAATTGGATAGGTTCTGCTAATAGAGAGAGGGCAGTAAATCAATTACAATCACTACAATTTAGTTACCGCATAAATTTTGGAAATAAACAAATTTTCTTCTTTTTTAATATTGACGTTGACGGTATATATTATCTGCCGAACATATCAGCAATTTCGCCACAACCACGAACAGCGTGCTTTAGTCTCGATTGCAACGATGAAAATTATAAAGTCAATTTTACTCAAAACGTTAAGTTGATATATAAAATAATAAAAGTTTAAATTGTAAAGTAAAAAAAAAAATAGTTTAGATGAAAAAAAAAAAAAAAAAAAATGAAAAAAAATATTTATTACACCAATTAAAACCTTACATACATTTACATAGGAACATCATAAAAATATCTTAAAAAGTAGGCTTTAGGTGAGAGTTTATAATACTAAGTGTGATCGGTGTCCCCTACACTAGGTAAAACCTGTATCGTGGGGGACTGTGTAGGCAGAATAATAGTAAGTGAACATAGCAGTTTGATATGTGGTGCAAAACCAAGAAAATAATCTTAAATCTAAAAATTAACTTATTCTATAATAGGTTTATCTTACACAAAAATTTAATTTACAACATACAAATTTTTATAAATAATTTTATCTATCGATTATGATAATATGTTTAGATACATAATAAAGAAATAATATATAATTATATATAAGACTATATATTTGTACAATAAATAAGCATACATATCGTTTTGTTACCTATCATATGATATAATATTTAATATTAAATAAATAAAAATAAAAATATTATCTTGTAGTACCTATAAAATTTATAGTAAAGCAGTATATAATAATTCTATATTTTCATATACTTTATTTAATTATAATAAATAACTCCTCAGTATCAGTGTAGTTTAGATTAAGAAGCCAATCCTTCAACTGCTTCTTTGCCTTCAGCATCGTGGAGTTTTTAATATCGCAGTGTTGGAGGACCTGGTTGTATATATAAGGATGCAGAAACTTTGGAAATCTTTGGGCAAAACTAGTATTAATCGCTGGAACTTGCAGTTTAAATGTTCTTTTACGTAGCATGTTAGCGTATTCTGGGGAGTTAATTGTTTCACGATGTTTAAGTAAACTTATTCTGAGAATAAAAAGACGGCGGACAGATAGAACCCGGCACTCTTTATAAAGATCGGTTGTGGGGAATCTTCTGGGCTTCTTAATCATGACCTTAAGGATGGAACGTTGTGCTCTTTCCAGTGGAAGCATGTGTGTTTTTGAGGACCCTCCCCAGCATGTGATGCAATATCCCAAGATAGATTGACATAGAGCAGTATATACGTTAATGAGGGTACTTTTGTCGGCACTACGTCGGAGTTCTCGCATTATGTTAATAAGTTTTCTGGCTCTTCCTGAAATATATTCAATATGTTTTACAAAGTTTAGTTTTTCGTCTAAAATTATCCCTAGATATTTAATTGATTCTACTCTTTCTATCACGTTGCAGCCACATTTTTCGACTGATTGGTTACAAGTGTGCATCTTTAGGGAGAGGGTTGAGCAGGGTTCTGAAGCTTTGGTCTTATGAAAGCTTAGGTATTTGGTTTTCGATACATTTAAAGTTAAGAGATTATTGCTCAGCCACTTGGCCGCTCTACCAAGACCCAGTTCGGCACGTTTGTATGTCTCATCCCAATTATCGCCAGTGAAGAGAAAGGCTGTGTCATCGGCATAACAAATGGTTTCGATGTTTTCAGATAGCGATAATGCTTTACCCATGTCGTTTATGTAAATTATGAAAAGTGTCGGGCCCAAAATGCTACCTTGCGGTACTCCAAAGTCGATGGAAGAAGGGTCACTCGAAAGATCTCCTATTTTTACGAGCTGTTTTCTGTTTGTGAGGTAACTTTGAAACCATTGAAGAGCTTGCCCTCTTATTCCAAGATTTTCCAGTTTTTGTGTGAGTATTGGAATCGAAACCGTGTCGAAGGCTTTTGCGAGATCAAGAAACACACCTAGGCAGCATTTTCTTTGATCTAAGTTAGTTGAGACTGAGTTTAGAAGCATGGTGACCGCATGCTCCGTTGAGTGTTCACGTCTGAAGCCAAACTGAGAGGGTGATAGAAAGTTGTTGTTCTCTAAATAATTCATCAGCCTAAGATTAACAATTTTTTCAAGTAGCTTAGAGAGGACTGATTGTAGTGAAATAGGCCTGTAATTTGATGGTAAGCTCTTATCACCTGCTTTGTATATAGGAGTGACTGCAGCAGTTTTCCAGACTTCAGGAAAGCATCCATTGGCAAGGCTGAGATTACAGACGTGTGTGAGAGGTTCTACTATGTATGCTTTGATACTCTTTAATAGGAGGGTTTTGATTTGGTCGAGTCCTGGTGCACTTTCGTTTCTTAACTGCATTATAAATGAGGATATTTCTTTTGGGTCGGTAGGTTTAAGAAAGAAAGAGCATAATGGGGGTGAGACGTCTTTTGCTAAAGTTGCCAGCTCCAATTCAGTTTTCCCTAGTTTTGAGATAATTTTATCCGCCAAATTTGCGCCTAGGGTTGCAAAGTAATTATTACAGTGGTTTAATGAATCTTTTGTATTGTCATATTTTGTAATGAGTTCAGTCGCCGAGTTGTGTTTTGGAGATATATCACAGATTGACTTTATTGCCTTCCAAAGCTTTTTAGGATGCTCCTTTCCTTCTTCGAGAAGTTGCTTTTCGTAACGTGTTTTTATTTTTCTGAGTAAACTATTACAGAAGTTTCTGTACCTGGTAAAAACGAGCTTTGCTGTGGCGTTATTTGGTGATTTTCTTGATTTAAGGTGAAGGCGGTCTCTGTGCTTCATACAGCGAATCAAGCCAGGAGTTATCCATGGCTTGCAGTTAAACTTTGACCGGCTGACTGTGATAAGTTGAGTATTGAGGTCTATGGATTCTTTAATTATATCTGACAACTTATTCGCAGCCTGATTGACATCGCAGGAAGTAGTGACCTCTGACCAATCAACAGTTTCTAAATGGGTAGCTACGGCACCATAGTCTGTCTTAAGTATTTCTCGTTTGCGGTTGGGATTACGGTGATTTGTGTCAATGAAAGCCATTGGAAGGTCGTGGTCAGATATGGATGCCTTACATACAATTGCTTCCGTTTTACTTTTGCTTTTTATGAGTATGTGATCTAAGCATGCGGTATCTAGGGATTCAATAAAATTATCGGTTTGTGAGAAAGATGGAGATCTATAGATAGCGAAAATAGTAAAATCATTTGCCAATTTCAGGCAAAGACAGTCAGCTTCGGCAAACAAAGGCTCGTTTACAATTGCTTGCAATTCGTTCCTAGCGTAAACTATTACACCTCCGTTCTGGTTTGTATATTTAGTAGTGTGATAGTGAGTGTAGCCTTCCATAGACTTAATGTGGGGATTCTTTCCAAGCCAGCATTCAGTCAGCACTATCACATCGTAAGTTATGTCTAGTCGTTTTAGTAAAGTCAGAAAGTTTGTAAAGTTGCAGTTGTGGCTTCTAATGTTACACAGCAGTATTTTAAAATCGTGATTATTCTGCAGTAAACCTTTGCATTCTTCAGCATATTCTAATGCGTGACACGGCGCGACTAAAGTATTATCAATATCCGAAACAATATCTAGAGTGGCCATTTGTCATATTGAGAGAATGTGTAGCGGTAGGGGCATTTTTGGTCACGCATGTTGGAGAGACGAGGTTCATGTTGTTTTATAGTATTTTTTTTATAGTTTGGCTTATTATAGTGGTTTATTTTAGAGTTTGGGGAGTGTATGATAAGTAGAAGATTAAATATATTTATATAAATAGTTACATAGCAACAGTACGTATGTTTATTAATATTATAAGGATATAAATATAGTTTTAGGATATAATATGTAAGGCTCATATTATAACAAAAGAGGGTATTGTATTGTTTTTGAAATGACAATATACATGAGCTTAAGCAGTACAGCAAGGATACTAACAAAATTTTCATTAAAACTAAAAAAATATTAGAACTGGTAATAATAACGAAGCCTGATGAAGACGTAAAACGCTTCGGGAAGGGACCTTGGGCAAGTTTGAAATCAGGGTTGCAGATTTGCTTGGGGGACTTATCCTCTTCTCTGCGTATATAGATGCAGCCGTTCTTAATCCAGGTGTATCTGACGCCAGCTTGCTTGGCTCTGATCCTGACATCATGAAAAAGCTTCCGATTGTCTTTGGTGAGACGTTCATTAAAATAGAGCTTTTTTGCAGGACCGGAGATTTCGATGTCCTCAGAAGTAAGATGCCTTCTTTGGCGAGCCGCGCTGAGCATTTCGTTGCGTTTAGTGTTACGAATAAAACGCACTACTACTGGACGTGGTTTTGCGGTCCTGGGTCCAACCCTTACGACTCTATCAATGTCATGTGGGTGCAGGTCAAGGCCGATCTTATTCGCCGTCACACTGATCACGTGGAGAAGATTTTCGTTTACAGTCTCTGTAATTCCTGTGATTTCTAGCTCGTTACGCAGAGAAGTCTGTTCTTGGATATTAAATTGCTGTTGGAGTGATATAATCACGTTGTTCAGCGCCAATATATAATATATATAAGATAGTCTGCTAGTTGCCTTTTGTAATAATATAAATTGCCTTTTTGCTGGGTTATTTTTTTATAATGTTGTCTTTTGGATTCGACACTTTAGCAGTCTGCTAAAGTTTTACATTTTGAAATACAGTTGAATCTTAAATTTATGTATTTTTCTATAATAGTTCTTATCAAATTATTGCGGTGGCTTAGGCCATTTATATGTTCTTCGGAATTAAATGCAAAAATATTATTACCCAGAGGCTGTTTAAATATTGTAACGATAATAAAAAGGCGCTGTTTATTTGAAGTTATAATAAATTGGTCCTTTGATATCTTTCTGACAAATTCTTCGCATTTCAAACAAACATTATAAATATCTTCAGAAGGATAAGAGCGGCCATCGATCTTTTAATCCAATTAATTTGAAGAACCATAAAAGATCTTGCGTTTTGTAGATTTATCCTACCAGAGATATATCTTACAATATATTTTGCTAAATATTCTAATGATGATGAATTCGATGATAAACACTTATTTAATTTCTGTCGTGTAGTGTCGGCTTAGAATAACACTACCCCATTTCTACCCGTGGGTGATCGTAAGAGGCGACTAAGGGTATAGGGGCTTTTTAAGTGATTTATGGGCGATGTGGTTGGAGACCCGTCACCAAAAACGTTTATTTTTATCATCTTTTCCCCAATCAACTTCCAAAAGTGGCTGAGGAATTTATCATTCCAAAGCTCTGGCTACCCCCGTTAAGGGATTTATAGCCGTGAGTATATGTATGTATGTTAATTTCTATAAATTCATCAAGTCAACTTTTTCTAACGTCGACGATGGTGCTTCCTGTAAAAACTGGTGGAATACGTCATCATTTTTTTTTCTTTGCGCGGATGTTGTCAGATATATGGCGTTCGTAGTTGAATTACAGCTAAGAACTCCAATATCTTCAAGAGCTATGCAATTGCCTTGATCTGAAGCTTTATTTGAACTCAGTTCTCAACAACGTCTTACAACATACATGTCTTTGACAATGACTAAGTACAACTCAGTCATGTGGGTTTCCTCACGATGTTTTCCCTCACCGTTAACAACCATGATAAATTAACCACACTTTGGTGTTGTTCGCCTCTGTGTGGATCTTGTCATGGTGGGGGTGGCTGCGCTCAGGGTTTGGGATACGTTTTCCTCTTCCTGCCCGTGTCCCTCGATATCTTCTATATCTTCTCCTGTCTTCCTCCTCAACAGATTCTTGAGGGCGCTCGGATCGGGTGCTCTCTCCACTTCGAGGTGGTGACCCTTTTCGGTTATGACTGCCTTCTCGGCCTCGCTCCCGTTCAGTATACTGTCGGGGAGCGTTGCGGGAGTAGGAGTCTACCGATCGGGGCCGGTCCTCTCTGTGGGAGGGTCCCGCCTCCGGATGCTGCCTTCTGTTAGAGGAGGTTGACGGTGCCGGTGATCTTTGTCGTGGTCTTCGTTGACTTTGACTGCTCTTCTTCTTGACAGCCTGACAGCGAACAACACCAAACGAGAACGGCCGAACGATACGATCTCCCCATCGCAGACACAACCCGGACCAAAAAGGGCGAAAACAGAGGACCGACAAACTTCATCCACACGCGGAAGCTACGCAACGGCAGCGAAAGGCCATGTAGCCGAACTAAGCATGGCAATCTGCGTTAATCCGCCCCGAGACCTAACCCCAAGCGAAGGTGAATGGATAAAGGACACTCTGTCAAACCTGATCTTCGATTGCGAGGACACGATCCTACCAGAGTTCCAAGGCTTTCCTGTTGTCATCGACGGAGCATTGAGAATCTGGTGCAAAAATGACAATGCCAAGAAGTGGCTAGAGACAAACATTAAAAAGATGAAGTGGCCAAAAGAGACAGAGACGTTGGTAGCGGTCAAACAGGCTGAAGTTCCGACTCGGGTACGGTGCGTACTGTTTGTCCCCAACTATACTGGGGACCTAGCCCGACTGAACAAAGTCCTGATTGGCCAAAACCAACAGTACGATGTCAAAAAGTGGCACCTACAAGAGGCCATAACATCAACAGAAGGTAAGTGGATTGGCACATACCTCACCCTCCACCTACCCCCTGAAGAAGTAGACAAACTGGTAAAGAAGGGAAGGAAAGTATCCTTTCTCCTGGGCACAATATACGTACGATTCCTGAACAAGGGCGTACTGTCAGATAAACCTCCAGAACCCGAGACTGAGACCAGACCTAACATGGCCAAAGAAACCACCAGCATGGAGACAGACGAAATTAAATTAACTGACACCGAGATACTGTCACTCCAAGACGAAACGGAGAGGATGGCCAAGATGGCCTTAGAACAGAGCCAAAGAGCGGAGAGTTGGCTTCTCAGATCATCTCCCAGACCAGACGACGACAACCAGACTGAGACGGAAGGAGTCGACCTAAACAGTGATGGCCTCTCAGAATAATAACAAGAATGAAACACCAGACGACAATGGCCCACATCAGCAGATTTATAGGGCCATAAGTAACAAAAACAATAATAATAATAAAATAAAAATAATACAAGCAAATCTCATGCATAGCCGAACGGCAACATCGATTATGAGAAGAATACTTGAAACAAATAATAACACTATCCACTCATCCAAGAACCATGGGTACGAGATAACAGAATCTGCGGCCTCAGCAACATTGGAGGTAAGCTCATCCTAGACACAACAATATCAGACACACCAAGGACCTGTTTATATTTTCCTAAACACTATAACACCACACCCTTATCTCAATTCTGCTCCAGAGACCTAACGGCAATCAACCTGACGATCAAAAACGAAGAAGAGGACACCAAAGACATCATACTAGCCTCAGTCTACATGCCTGGGGACGACGAAAACTGCCCACCTACAGAAATGACTGAACTGGTAAACCACACAGACATACACAACCTTGAAAACATACTTGGCGCAGACACCAATGCCCATCAACCCATGTGGGGTTCCCCCGATTCTAACAAAAGAGGAGAATCTCTCTCACTCTACTTACTCACAACTAACCTAAATATACTTAACGTAGGGTCAGAACCTACCTGGGTAACGTCCCGGGGTCAAACTAGAATAGATGCCACATTTGCCACCAATCTAGCTTACACAATGACAACCGATTGGGTAGTATCAAAAGAACTAACTTGCTCTGATCACAGGTGGATACGATTCAATCTAAACTGCAACATCGAACCACCAGAACCACGACGTAATCCACGGCGGACTGACACTACCATTTTCAAGAGCCTCGTGGAAAAGGAACTCCAAAATCACGAACGCAAGGTAATGAAAGAAGACACTAACCAAATAGACACAAATGTAAGTATTCTTAATAATGCTTTAATTAACTCATACAATATCAGTTGTCCGTTAAAACAGGTAACCAACAAAACGCGAAACAAATGGTGGAACCCCAAACTAGCCCGACAAAAAGAAGAACTAAGAAAATTCTTCAACATAGCAAAAAACTCAAGACAAAAATCAGACTGGGAAATTTTCAGAAAAGCAAGAAACCAATACAAAAAAGACATCAGAACATGTAGCAGGAAAGCATGGAAACAATTCACAGAAACAATCGAATCCAACAATGAAGCCAATAGGGTAAGAAAAATACTATCGACAAACGACAGGAATATTCTGGGCACACTCAAAAGAAGAGACGATACCTACACAAAATCGGACCAGGAAACATGCACAGAACTCCTCGAAACACACTTTCCCAACTGCAAAATAGCAAACGAAACCAAATGGGAAAAACCTAAATGGGCCATAAACACCTTCGAACCATACAAATCAAATGGCTTAGATGGTATAATACCTGCCTTCATGCAATGGGCTGAGAACAGCGTCATCCCATGGCTTCAGGACATCTTTGCGGCATGTCTAGCCCACCAATATATTCCCATACAATGGAGAGAAGTAAGAGCCACATTTATACCTAAACCAGGAAAAACAGACTATACCCAAGACAAATCCTTCAGACCCATAAGTCTGTCATCCTTTGTGCTGAAGACACTAGAACGAATATGTGACCGACATATTAGAGACGGCCCACTCAAAGCCAAGCCACTTCATAAATACCAACACGCATATACCACAGGCAAATCGACAGAAACAGCACTACACGACGTAGTAGCAAAGATCGAAATAACCATGAGCCAGAAAATGATGACACTAGCTGTGCTAATAGATATTGAAGGAGCCTTCGACAAAACTGCATTCCAAAGCATAAAAAATGCATTAGAAAGATACAATATCGATCCTACTCTACGTGGCTGGATTGGAAATATGCTAGGACAAAGAGCCGTTCAAGTAGCTCTAAACGAAGCCACCAGAGCAAGAGTCATGAGAGGATGCCCCCAAGGAGGAGTACTATCCCCACTCTTGTGGAATATGGTGGTAGACGAACTTATACGTCGACTGAACAACAAAGGATACTATGGCCATCCTCATAGACGGTCCAAACGAGAAAATAATATCAAATCAGATGAGCCAAGCACTGAAAATCGTAGAAACATGGTGCAAAGAACAACAATTAAGTGTAAACGCCAATAAAATGGACATGATCCTATTCACAAGAAAAACCAAAATAAATTTCGACAACCCACCAACACTCTTCGGGACAACACTCAAACTATCGAACGAAGTAAAATACCTAGGAATCACCCTAGATAGCAAACTCAACTGGAGTAAACACGTGGATAGAACGATAACTAAAGCCACCATTGCATTATGGCAATGTAAAAAGATACTAGGGAAAAACTGGGGACTTCATCCCCGGATCACACACTGGCTATACCCCACAATTATAAGACCAATTATCTCTTACGGAGCACTAGTATGGTGGCCCAGAACCGTACAAAGCACCTGCCAAAAAACCCTGGAAAAAATGCAACGGGCACGGGCAGCCTGCATAGCCATAACAGGAGCCATGAAGACAACACCTACTGCAGCCCTCCAAGCAATGTTAAACCTACCACAGCTACATCTATACATTCAACAAGAGGCAGCAATAACAGCCATAAGACTTGAAACAAACAAAATGCTACGCAGAGACTGCAGAATAAAGCACACAACAATAAAAACAGAAGCCTACCAATATCAACCTATGATAGAAGGACCATGCGACAAAATAAAGAAGAGATACATCTTTAATAAACAATACGAAGTTCTACTACATGAGAACAAAAAGACTACTCCAAATCCAATGAATTACGGATATATACAGATGGATCAAAGACAAAAGAGGGAACAGGGGCAGGAGCCTTCTCAGATGACCTCAACATCAAAACATTCAAAACACTAGGCCAATACAACACAGTATATTACAGCAACACCACAAATAATGGACTAATCCTACAATGCCATCGAACATTAGAGGAAGTCACTGAAACAAATGAAGTCACACTACAATGGATAAAAGGACACAGCAATTCGCTAGGAAACGATGTAGCTGACGAGCTAGCTCGTAGAGGATCCCACAACAAAATAGAAGGACCAGAACCAATCCTACCAATTCCCTTCAACCAATACCGCACCTGGTTGAGGCAACGCACACAAGAACAACACAACTTTCTCTGGCGTGAAATGACTGAATGCCGCCAGTCAAAAGAAGCGATGCCGGACATAGATAAAAGACTAACAAGACGACTACTTCAACTAAACAGGAGAAGCCTAAGAATGATAACAGGAATCATCACTGGTCACTGCTCATTGAACAAACACTTTCACAACATCGGTATAACGGATAGCCCTCTGTGCAGAGCATGCATGGAGGCCGAGGAGACAGTAAATCATGTCATGTTTGAGTGCCAGGCTCTAAACAGCCCGTACTCAAAAGATAGGACAAGAACAGGTAGTACAAAAAACTTTTTAAAAGACTTAGGACAACTCGAAAGATTTTGGACAGAGTTAGGGTGGATTGAGTGAGACGGCCAGGGCCCACGTAAAAAAGTTCCATTAAGGAGCTATGTGCGGAAACCAAACTACTAATCTATCTATCTAACCACACTTTGTCTTTAGAAAAGACAAATTGGTGTAGGCCCGACCCGGGATTTGAACACTAGCTTGCACGTTAACCGGTGCACAAAGGTAGGTTTTTAGGTTTTATGCGGCCAAAATTGAATTTTTAAAGTAGTTTTAAATACAAAATATAATATCTCTCTACCTTAACAAGAGACCAGGCGATAATAAACTGGTCCTCTCGCCTTCGAAACCCGTGCGGGGTGCATGCACAGGGAGTGGGAACTTGATAGTCGCCCACTATGCACGCGCTCGCTCTCTACACTATTAAAGTGACTTATCTTTGTTCATCAATATTTTTGATTTGTAAATAGTTGACCAAGTAAACGCTATTGATTCTAATGCATCAAGTAAACACCATTATATAATATAAAAAATGACAACCAAGCATGGTTAAAAACTTTATTTTAATGCTTTTAAACATATTGCGATTTCCTCGAAAAATATTCCAGATTTTTACATTCAAAAGTAATAAAGTTATATTATCGCTTCCTATCGCCGTGACGTATTATTTACTATTAAACTTTATGTTCTTGTCTTATGATTCAGATAAAAAATAGCTGCAGATAGGTGCCGATAGGGTAAAAAAGAGCAGTTGAAAAATTTCCAAAAAAAGTAGTTTAATTTTTTTTTGGTAGGTTTTTTTTGTTCATCTGCAATGAAATTAGTTACCTGCCCATTTCTCTACTGAGAATATAACATAATATTCGCTTCTCCTTACAGATTAATTAGATAGGTGACTCAAAAGGTCTGAAACAAGCACTTTCTGATGTTTAGAGATAATTATTAAATATTTTCGGACTACGATGATCTGGAGTAACGAATTGCAGTATACGTCAACAGGATGCGACAATACATTACTATGTAACATTTCCGTTTATAAGAAATATTTTTTACGTCTGTGATGTTGGGTTTATGACGTTTTTTTTAAAAAAAATTTTTTTTCATATTTATATTTATTTAATTTCAACACAAAGTTGATTTTATTATCAATTGTATCATTCAGAATAGTAATATCAATTAAAATAATTTTGGCCGCATAAATATTAAAAACCTACTTATGTGCGGTGTTCTACCCATTGAGCTATCTTGTCGTTTTATAATATCCCTTAACCACCTACCATACGTCTCACAGACTTTAGCAAAGTTAAAACCTCTCATATTTTGACGGGTGAAACACGTACAGACCCGTGCTTTCCTGTACCTTCCCCCTGCGTCTGTAAGTACCGCGCAATCGCTCGTCGAGGTTGTAGGTGCGCGTGTTGGTCTCTAGCAAGTGATAAACTATCGTCTTGCGTCTGAGAGTCGTATGGTAGGTGGTTGTGTCATTTTTTTCATTGTTATATTTTTGGGTAAAGATGACACCTAGTGACAGAATTTTTGAGTGTTGGTTGGAGGAAGACGATTCGGATGAGAAAAAAATACCAAACCATGAATGTAGCTTTGGTTTTTGGCTTTACGAAAGATAATTACTATATTATCTTATGTTCCTAAGCCAATTCAAGCAGTGATCACAGTATCGAGTAAACATCACATGCCAGAAGTTGACGAGGCTTCAAAAAAACCGTAAATTATACTTTTCTACAATCAGACCTAAATTGGAGTAGATCTGCTAGACCAAAGATGCTCCAATTATACAACAGCTTGTCGGATACGGATATAGCCATTAGATGTATTTTACAGGCTTCTCGCTTTTTCAGCTTCAGATAGTTACGTCGTCGTCCGATTATCTACTAAAGCCCAAGAACAAAGAGTTGAAAGCCACATACATAAATACATATACTCACGGCTAAAAATCCCAGAAAAGGGGAGCCAGATGTAATTGTAAAAGATCAATGCGACATCAGAATCTCACTACGATGCATTCTCAACAGCAACAATGAAACAACTCCATCATCAGCACTTCCAATTAGCAGCAGTGCTGAAGAAAATCTTAAAGTCCGTAAAAAATATTCCACATGTGACTCCAAGAAAATAACGCAGAACACAATATATGTGTTTTAAAAAAACCCAATTTGCATTTAATGCCCTAAGAAAATGTGCATTCACTGTCGTGAAAAACTATAATATTGATCACCTGCAATTTTGTTGAAGATTTTATTATTTGATTGAAACCTACATTTTATAATATCTGTTGATTACTGTAGTAGTTAAAAAAATAAGAAAGATGTTTTTGTCCGTATAACCGTGATAGCCCAGTGGGTAGAACACTCGGTTATCGTGCAAACTAGTGTTCAAATCCTGGGTCGGGCCTACACCAATTTGTCTTTTCTAAAGACATATGTGTGGTTAATTTATCATGGTTGTTAACGGTGAGGGAAAACATCGTGAGGAAACCCACATGGCTGAGTTGTACTTAGTCATGTGACAGTGTATTCGTACAAAACGGCGGTAGGGCTGCCCCCTATCACGTGAGTACACTGTCCATGCAAAACGTGGGTACTCTGAACACTAGGTGACAAAGTCACGTTATGTTCAGAAGTATTAGTACCTCTGCCAACCCCTTCGGGGATATTCGGCGTGAACGTTTATGTTATGTTATGTTAAGTTTTTATCCTATGCGATTGATTTTTTTCATCAAATTTTTAAGTACAGCCTTTTTTCCGCTTAAAACAAGGAATGATGTTTGTTAATTGAGATTATAGTATAAAAAAAACTAAATAAATATGCCTTTTTTTATTAAATAAATAGTTTGATACATTCTTGATGCAATTTTAATTTAATAGGAAACCTCTTAGCTATAGATTTTACAAAATTATGTTATTTCACCTCTCCGTCTTTGAGACGTATGGTAGGTGGTTGTGTGATAAAAATAGGTGGTAGGTGGTAAAGGGATATTAGTAGAATATATATTTATATGTATATATGTAGCCTATGTCGTATTTCTATGTATATTATGTATACCTGCAAAGTTTCATCTAATTCCCTCAAGTAGATTTTGCCTGAAAGCGTAACAATCACATACACACAAACATTCACATTTATAATATTAGTAGGATATATATTTATATGTATAATATTACACACCCCTGACATAGACAATGACTTACTTTCGGTAGACTATAGGGAAAAAAACCCACTAGGTCTACTGGTAATCACCGTCGTCGTCGTCGCCGTGTCCACAAAACAAAGTGCTATAACTCCCGCGAGTTAACATGACACCTGGCTCGATTGACGTTTGTTGAAAGTACTGAGTGCATAAAAGTCAGCTGACCTTTTTTAAATGGGGTACAATTATTTTTTTATTGAGTTGCAAATTTATTTTTATATCAGATATTGTTCAGTATGTTGGGTACATTGCCTTCGCAATGGGTATAAAGCCTGTATATATTTATTTGTGATTAATAGTTATCAAATTACATCTATCGTAATAACTTATCAAAATACGTTAAATAAATAGTATAATTACATGCATATACTCACAGCTATAAATCCCTAGAAGGGGTAGCCAGAGCTAAGGAACTAGAAATTCCTCAGCCACTTTTGGCAAGTTGAGTGGGGAAAAGATGGTGAAATAAAAGTTGTTGGGGATAGGTCTCCAACCGCATCGCCCAAAAAGCCCCAATACCGTTAGTCGCCTCTTACTTACACCCACCGGCAGAAATGGGGTAGTGTTATTCTAAGCCAACACTACACAGCTAACATAATATACACAGCTAGAATAATTAACTTCTGATAGAAATTAAACAAACATATAATATTAAATAGATTTATTTCAAGATAATTACTCATTTCTTCAATACCTGACATAATAGAAGTGTCACTTTCTTCTCCCTTGCTCGCTTCACTGTCGGAGCTTTCTTCACCCCCAAGTGAAATAATAAACTCCCTTTCTCTTGTTTCCTGCAGTCGATCTTGCACCAAATATTCTTTTTCAAGTCTCTGTACATGGTTTACCTTCTTTTTCCAGTCAGCAGCAATTATGGAAACAATCGCTTCTTTAGTTAATTTTTCAATGTGTTTCTCCGACTGATCGATATTTTTGTCTGCCACCCTTTGTTTGATCAAATTCCAGATATATTCGATCGGATTAAGATCACAGTGGTAGGGTGGCAGACGTACGACCTCGTGGCCGTGCTCCCTTAATAATTCGTCAACCACATATTTTTTTTCTGGCTTATTCAATCTTATAATTTGATATAGCTCTGGTTTTGTCATATTTGCAGCATCACTTACATTATTATTTGTTAACCAGCTTTGCATGTCACTCTTCAATGATGACTGGCACGGAATTTTTTCGGATTGCGTTGAGTGGTACGGAGCATTATCAATCACAACTATGCCACTTGGAGGCAAGTTCGGCAACAATTTTTCATGTGTTCATCTGTTCTGATCTCATTTTCTGAATGTTTTTATGTCTTTCAAACAATAAAAATTTAAGAATAAATATTTACACGATTCTTTTTTTTTTCAAAAAAAAACTTGGCCTTTTGATTTCGACTCATATGTTATTTTAGAACTTAATAGCATTTTTTATTCATTTCGGTTGATAGACAAGGCTACTTATTAATAAATATCAATTTGAAAGAAATTCTAAATATTCTATGTATTATTATCGTTATTGTAGTTTTTGAATGGAATCTTATCAATTCATCAATATCATACTTCACATACTAATAGTTCAGATATCTCGCTTCAGTGACTCTTCGACTCTTTGTGAACTGAACTAAATGAACTAGTTAACTAAATGAAAGATATACTTCAGTACCCCCAATTGGCCTAGACCTCGCTTTTATAACATACCCTTTTTATATTATAAATCGATAAAGGACATCAAACTTAACAACTTTGCCCATGGAATGCCTATCTAAAATATTTTAATTTTCAAAAAATAATAATAATTAAAAATTGTCGTACCTAGTTCAAACTGAGAATGTATACAATGAGATTCCTTGCTTCAGTGAAAATAAAAAATAAAAAAAAAACATTTGATATATGCTTTTCGCTCTGTAAACAAAAATATAACTTCTTTCTGTATTTTCCAGTTGTATTGATCGTCGTTGAAAAATAATATCATGAAAATAAACCGGTAAGCGAGCGATTGAACTGGAAAATACCGAAAGAGGTTATGTTTTTGTTTACACCATAGATCAAATGTTTTTTTTTATTTTTTATTTTCACTGAAGCAAGGAATCTCATTGTATACATTCTCAGTTTGAACTAGGTACGACAATTTTTAATTATTATATTTTTTTGAAAATTACAATATTTTAGATAGGCATTCCATGGGCAAAGTTGTTTAGTTTGATGTCCAATGCCTATGGCCAATTGGCCTAGACCTCGCTTTTATAACATACCCTTTTTATATTATAAATCGATAAAGGACATCAAACTAAACAACTTTGCCCATGGAATGCCTATCTAAAATATTGTTATTGTCTAAATATTTCATAATGAAAAATATCATATACCTAGTTCAAACTGAGAATGTATAGAATGAGATTCTTTGCTTCAGTGAAAATAAGAAATAAAAAAAAAAACATCTGATCTATGCTTTTTGCTCTGTAAACAAAAACATAACTTCTTTCGGTATTTTCCAGTTCAATCGCTCGCTTACCGGTTTATTTTCATGATATTATTTTTCAACGACGATCAATACAACTGGAAAATATCGAAAGAAGTTATATTTTTGTTTACAGAGCTAAAAGCATAGATCAATTATTTTTTTTTAATTTCTTATTTTCACTGAAGCAAAGAATCTCATGCTATACATTCTCAGTTTGAACTAGGTACGACAATTTTTAATTATTATTATTTTTTGAAAATTACAATATTTTAGATAGGCATTCCATAGGCAAAGTTGTTTAGTTTGATGTCCTTTATCGATTTATAATATAAAAAGGGTATGTTATAAAAGCGAGGTCTAGGCCAATTGATATAATATATCTTTCTTTTCACTGAAGTGACACATTTAGCGCACGTCCAGAGATGCTAACGCTACTGGCGAGAGCGGGGCGCTGCGCGGGATAGCGGGGGGAGGGTTGTTTGTCGAGCCAGGTGTCATGTTAACTCGCGGGAGTTATAGTAATGCCGTAACGTCGTTTCGTCGGATTTCCGCAACCTTTACCAAACAAGCAAACACTGGCATATAGTACTGGCAAATGGTTTAAAATGCCAACATGAAATGGTACATTAAAAAAAAGTAAAACGAAAACCAATTCTGGACTGAATTTTCTTTAATTTTTTACTTAGCTAAAACATTACAAATGAAAAGCTATTAATGTTATCTTAGATGGTTTGAGAAAATGGCATCTTTTCGAGTTTTTAGCCGTAATTTACCGTATTTGCGGCAACAGTTCGGGGCGTTAATAGGAAATACGTCACCCTCAGTGAAATTTATCTGTGTTGTTGTGATAATTGGTTACATATTGTCTTTTTCTAAAGATGTAGTCGATGTACTTAGTGTTACTCCAGGCTATTTACTGCCTCCTCACTTCCAACTGTGGTCAACTTTCACCTTTTGGTTCCTAGAAATTCATCTATGGGAGGTCGTTATTGATATAGTGACTGTTGGTTTGTGTGGGAAGTTAATTGAGCCGCTATGGGGGCCCATAGAAATGGTGAAGTTTTTCGTTTTTACCAATGTGGGAGTAGCATTTCTTACTACATTTTATTATTTAGTATGTTTCGCATGCACAAATGAAGCGTCTTATCTTTTTGACATTCCTGTACATGGATTAGCAGGATACAATGCAGCTGTAACAGTGGCTGTGAAGCAAATCATGCCTGACCATCCTTTGGTCAATACACCATTAGGTATGTACATATCTTATATTTATTTTAGATATTAACTACTTGGCTCTTGTAGTAACAAATCCTAATTCTAAGATAAACACAACTAGCATCTTTTATTAATAAATATATGGATGTAGTAGGTTACTACTCATATCATTATGGCCTCATGTAAATAACAATGACTTGCAGTATGGGATACCAACACAACATTATACATGCTGTACAAATGAAACCCAAGATTAAGAAACAAGCATCTCTATTGATCATACAATGATTGCCCTCAATGTAGGTCTAATATGCAACCTCCAGATTCAGCAGCTAGTCTCCTTAGCACCGTAGACAGCAGCGCAAACATGGTGTAGTCCAACTGTACAATGTCTGTGTGTGTTGTCTTTTCCTATAAGAATGGAATAATCAATAAAGTAGTGAAAAATCTACTTTAAAAGTGTATGCAAACTATTATTTTAAACTCTTAACCTGACACACAGTATGAAAAAAGGGCTCTAGGTCAAACTTCAAACACCCATATCGCGAAATGGACTTTTGTGGGTTAAGTCTTTTAATAAATAAATATAATAAAATAAAACACATTTATTTGCAAGAAACATGAGTAGATTAGTTGACATAAAATTATAGAGAAGTAATTACTGTGTATGCCATTTAAAAATTAGGTTTGCAAGAAATAACTGCTAATAAATCATGTGGTTAGCATACAAAGATTTTGTTAGCAATAATTGAAATCAGGCTGCAATTCGTGTTCTGTAAATAATCATGACAATGGTCTGTAATTTAAACACAAACTGGTAGCGAGTTTTATTATGTATCTGCAAAATAAACAGTCACTCGAAGAATAATTACTTGGTCAGCAAGATTATACATTCGGTTAGCAGAGAAAACATTTCTACACGCAACTTATTTGACTGTATAGCACATTTTAAATTTGGATGGCAATTTAAATAGTTGTTTTGCGTATTTATTGAAAAATCAGCAATGTTCGTTTATTATCACTTGTTTCAAAGCACAGTGGTTAGACCAAAATCGTAACTGGTATTTGGGAGTGGCCCCCAATTCTCCATCAACCAACAACGCTTTGGAGTCCTTTAATAGAGTTATAAAGGACACCCATACTCTTCGAGAACGCTTTCCTTTGTCCAGATTTTTGGTGGTTGCAGAAGAAATGGTACACCAGTGGTTCAATAAATATATTACTAACCCAGAAGACAATTACATTGCAAACATACCCTCTTTAACTACAAAACACTGGACAGAAGCCTACCAGTGGGAAAAAAACCAAAGAAGTAATTATGCTGAGTAAAGATGACAATTATAATTATTATCAAATTCCAGCTGGTCAAGCTACTAATTGTGAAATTTTTGACGCACAGTGGGAAAGTTTTGATGATTTCAAGAAACAAAATTTCAGTAAGTGGCATGTCTCACTGCCAATTGAAACAGGAATGGAGAGAGGGAAAATGTGACTGTCCAGCTTTTTTTAATTTCTACGTATGTAAACACGTGATTGGCTTAGCGATCCGCTTAAAGCATGTGGTGCCTCCACTTGAAGCAAAGAATATTCCCATAGGGGAAAAGAGGAAACGTGGCCGGCCTTCAAAGGCAAAACGAGCATTAATTATACAATAAATAAAAAAATTGTTACTGTTTCTTGAATATAATAATTATAAAACTAAAACGGCTTCTTTATTATTCCATCAAAATATCTCTGCTATAATACTAAAAGTAACCTACCTACTGAGAGAATAAATAAATGAATCATCAGTAAGTGATGCGCCAATTTAGTGCCTTTTAAGTATGATATTTAATTATTATTTGCTAGACTAATTTTAGCGGCACTAAACTGATTTTTTTGCTTATTCTCTGAGTGCTTACCATAATTTAATTAACTACAGGTCACTCATTGCAGCTTTGATATATACACAGCTGTACAAAAAAAATACTGCTGTTCAGAATGATATATATTGCAGACTGATTTATTAATATTTGCTGAACACAAGTTGCTGTCCAACTATCAATTTTAGCTTACCAATTAAATATTTCTGCTCACAAATATACCAATACTTTGCTTACCGTTTAAATAACACCCAAAATTATATATGTTCTTTACATGTTCTGCCGAAGACTGGCATGTAAATATCAAGTTTTATTAAGATTTGACATTTATTTGGCACAATGTAATACTTTTTAACAATAGGGATGTTGACAATTTCTCAGAGTTGCTTTTATTTTAAAAATCAACCCTATGTTACCATAATAAATTGGTTTTACAATGCTGTGACAATCATAATTAACTGATCTAGTACTTGACTAGGTTGGACAGATTGTCTCAACCTTTCTTAACTATTCTGCAGCTTATTCCAGCAGTTACAGAAAAAAAAGATGGTGACAGATGTAGTGCAATTAGTATTGAGTTGCCATCTATAGGCACCTTACTAACTAAGCTTCCACTTCTAAAATTTTCAGGTAAACTTACAAATCGCTCACTATCATTACTGGTGCTTATTGGAGCAATCATTCTGTGGGCTGTTGGATTACTGGAGGGCACTTTTCCCTGTATGTGGGGCAGTGGCACTATTTTATCATGGACATATCTCCGATTTTGGCAGAAACATAGCAATGGGTCAAGAGGAGACATGGCTGATAACTTCAGCTTTGACAAGTAAGTTTGATTTTAAATTATATATTTGAACTTCATTTTCTTATTCTGATATGATGCAGATGATAACTAAGTAGGTATGAGACAGAGTTGGTTGGGTTGGTTTACAAATGAGCTTGAGTATAGTTGAGTTTGGTTCCAAAAAGAAATGTGGTATCATTTGTTACATATGAACATACTGTCACACGACCATGTTTTAATCTACCATGTGGGATTCCTCACACTAACATGGCCCCACTCGGGATTTAAATTCACATCTCCTGCATGAGAAGCTATGTTCTTCCCACTGCGTTATATATAAAATGTATCAAATAAAAATCTAAAATACAAGGTTTCCGCTATGTGTTATTTATGAACAATTGCACCCTAGAAGAATCATCTTCTTCTTTAAACTATCTTAAGAGTATGGAATTGTATGAATTGGATCCACCCTTTTTTACAATGTAAAATCCCTCTTACTAGTATTTACTATCAAATCTGCTCTTGAGCAGTGCAGAGCTGTCAAATGTCTTATTTTCCTATTGGCATGGGCAGCACTAGATAGCTTGCCTGCTTGCTTGCTTTGAGTTAAGAGTTATTGCTAAGACCTTAGTCAGCTGAAAAAAAAACAATATTTGAAACTATTTCATTATCAATATGTTTTAACATTGAGTAAAATTTAATGCATTCACGGCATGTACCTGGACTGGAGGCACCAGATACATAAATACATATACTCACGGCTATAAATCCCTAGAAGGGGTAGCCAGAGCTAAGGAATTAGAAATTCTTCAGCCACTTTTGGAAAGTTGAGTGAGGAAAAGATGGTAAAATAAAGGTTGTTGGTGATGGGTCTCCAACTGCATCACCCAAAAATCCCTTAAAAGTCCCAATAACGTTAGTCGCCTCTTACGTACAACAACCGGAAGAAATGGGGTAGTGCTATTCTAAGCCGACACTACACAGCAGTCAGCAGACAGTAACATCAAAGAAAATTATATTTACCTGTACCATTCAACCAAAAATAATAGTGCTACTCATGCAAACTATACTATACAGTGCAAACCATTCAAGCTGTAACATAACCATTTGTTCCAGTTTCTTCCCAACAGTGATACAGCCGGGAGTCCGGGCAGTGTGTTCCCCATTGTACGCGTTGTTCGTGCGCATCGGACTTTGCTCAAACTCGCGACGAGTCCACCTCGCTGTGAGCCCCGCGGGACTCACTATTACTATGCCAGGGGTCGAGCCGCATGATATGGAACGGAGAAGGTAAGCTTGCTAGAAACAATTGAAAGTGATACATGACACAGGGTTGCACAGTAAAAGAATAATAAGACGAACCTAGCCTATAATTGTGAACTTTAACTACTGATCCGTGCCTTACCTTCGTTTTGCCTTCTTCTGTTTGCGTAGCCCCTTAGTTAGACGTACTCAAGCAGAAGGGTCTCTCCTCTCAAAAAGTCAATACCGAGATATGAGCGTTTGAAGTTTGAAATAAAGTGTTTTCTTCATACTGTGGGTTATGTTGGGTGTTTAAAATAACCATTTTGCGTGCACTTTTTATAAGTAGTGTTTTCACTACTTCATAGATTTAACCCTCAGCAATACATTGGCATACTAAACTCAAATTCGGTGAAAGTGTGGGTTGAGATCATACTACTTACTACGTCCAGTTAATCTGCCTAAAAAATAACAATTCTAAGGCTTGCTATTTCTTTAAATTTCAGACAAATAGCACTGAAAGCGTTGAGCGAGCGTCTATCAAAAACGTCAGAACAAACAAGGCAAAAGAATTTAACAGCCAAAGTGAACATGGAAGCCATTAGGAAGCCGCACCCATCCCACGTGATCCCTCAGTTCGCGCCCGAAGATGTGGCAGGAAGTAGTCAAAGACCCATAGTCCCTCCAGTAGCAGAAGCCACCTTGATTAATATAGCAGATACTGAGGAAGCTAAAACCTCGTGATCATTAGATATTCAGTGAAATGAATTGACTTATTGATTACGTTTTTGTTGGTTATTTATTCCTGGTTGAATTGAAAATTACGTACTATGTTTTTGGGTATTTGGTAGCTACCAATAATGTAATACTTCTAAATGTAGTGATACTTAATGAAATACTTGATGTACTTGGTATTATATTGTTGATATAAGGAAGAAACTGAAATGCTGATGAATTTGTTTTAGAAGTAAATTCCTAATACTTGGTTGTGGATCTCTATAAAGAGGTCATATTTATCAAAAGAAATTGTTATTTTAACATACTGAATGTTACTTTTTTTTAAACCAACCCAAATCACCAATTTTGATTTCCTTCTCTGCTTTTATAAACACATAGGAATGTCTAAATAACTTGGGTGGAGATAATGTCAATTGAATTAAAGATGTCCATTTGCATTTAACTTGAAAACGAATATGCTTTCTATTTTATTTTTTTAAATATCGTTATAAAGTGAAACATTTAAGTTTATGTTTTATAAATAATTGTTAAAGACTACACTTGGATGAATAAAATGTAAATTTTGTTTCATCAAATTTAAAGTATTTTTGAAACACTTGAGTTTTTATTATTTGTGTATCCCAGTTGATATGAACAGTTTAAATTGTATTAACTGAAGATAATTTAAGTATTCAATATTGTCAGTTATTTTGGTGCCGGTGTAATTGAGAGGTTAAATGACATAATGTAACTGGTGTATATATGTCTGTTTATAAACGTATTTATATATTTATGTTTGGATAAATTAAGAATATTTTTGCAGGAAAAGTCTTGAATAATAGTTGATTATTGTTGAAAAGTGTGTATGCGCGAGTGCTGTATGATCGAAATAATTGTACATATAATTATTGGAAAACAATATTAAATAGGATTATTAAATAATAAATTTAAATTATTACTTGGTCGTATCATTTTATTTAAGGATAAGTGTTTATAGGTGGTAGCAACCGTGATAGCTCAATGGGTAGAACCCCGCCTTTCATGTAGATCAGCGTAGGTACAAATCCCGGGTCAGGCCTACACCCATTTGTCTTTTCTAGTCATATGCGTGATTAATTTATCATTTGTTACGGTGAGGGAAAACAGCTTGAGGAAACCCACATGACTGAGTTAGTTACATGTAGTATTGTATAAGGCTAAGAGTTAAAGCCTCTCAATGCTTTAAAGCTGGAGTTTTAAAGGCCGTAGCCTTCAGGGCTTCCAAGTCTGAGGGCTCGGAGCCTTAAAGAATTTACTGTTCAAGTTTACAACTACAACCTTCTTTCTGGTTTGGAAATTTCTGAGATCTTATATTAATATTGACGACGTCCGTGGCCGAGTGGACCGCTCCTAAGGTCTTGGATTCGATGCCCGATAAGAGCAACATTTATGCGAAGATCATAAATGATTGTGTCTCAGTCTTGGATGACATTTATATATATAAAACTACTTACCAACCCTTTATAAAGATTAGTTGGTCCGAGGGTCACACCCAGTAGTCAAATTTTATCATTTCCCACCGACCAACTATATATTTGGTCGGCGGGGAACAGTTTAGATGGTCGGTTTTGAGTTGTACGGATAAAGTAGGTCGGTGGGGAATACCCCATAATATAATACAAAATATATCGTTGAGTTAGTATCCCATAACACAAGTTTAACAAAGTTTGGGGCTAGCTTGATCTGTGTATGTCAGTATGATATTATTTATTTACCATTTATAAATTTTATATTATTATATACTTTAACCGAGCAAACATTTCGTAGCGATTATTTATTTTTCCTGTCATAACCTTGTTCCTCTGTATTTTGTTTATTTAGCTGTGCACTGTGTCGGCTTAGAATAGCACTACCCCATTTCATCCGGTGGGTGAACTTAAGCGGCGACTAACGGTATTGGGGCTTTTAAGGGATTTTCGGGCGATGCTGTTGGAGACCCATCACCAACAATCTTTATTTCACAATTTTTTCCCCACGCAACTTCCAAAAGTGGCTGAGGAATTTCTAATTCCCTAGCTCTGGCTACACCTTCAAGGGATTAATAGCCGTGACTATGTATATATATGTATGTTGTTTATTAAGGCGCCGTTGGTTCAGCGAAAAATATCATCTGAGGGGGTGCTGCCCCCGCGGGCGCGGGGAGCGGCCGTTTCCTCGACGCGACGCCGCGTGCGCGCGTTTTAAAAACATACAGTAGGGTAAGCAATACAGTTATTGTCAACTCGACAGTTTTAGCCACTCGCAAATATTTTCTATGGTATGGGTTCGGACATTTGTTTATGATCATTTACATTTTCTTTCTAAAATATTTACGAATGGTTATAACAGTCAGGGTGATGAAAACTTTATCGCTTACCCTAGGTTATCAATTTCAAAAATAGTTTCTACCATGGCCGTTTACAATATAAAATATAACATAAACATAAACGTTCACGCCGTTTATCCCCGAAGGGGTTGGCAGAGGTACCAAATACTTCTGAACTCTCATGGCAGCGCCATCTAGTGTCCAGAGAAGGTACCCACGTTTTGCTTAGACAGCGTACTCACGTGATAGGGGGCAGGCCTATCGCCGTTTTGTACGAATACACTGTCACATGACTAAGTACAACTCAGCCATGTGGGTTTCAGCACGATGTTTTCCCTCACCGTTAACAACCATGATAAATTAACCACACATATGACTTTAGAAAAGACAAATTGGTGTAGGCCCGACCTAGGATTGGAGATCACGCCCTTCTGTTTTCGGGCGGGTGTTCTACTCACTGGACTATCATGTCGTCGTCGTATAAAATATAATGATACGATAGATTTGTCTACCCCTGTCAGTTTAACAAAATTATTACAGTGATAATTTCATAACTTTTGTCGTGTCGTGTCGGCTTAGAATAACACTATCCCATTTCTACCCGTGATCGTAAGAGGCGACTAAGGGTATAGGGGCTTTTTAAGTGATTTTTGGGGCGATGTGGTTGGAGAACCGTCACCGAAATCATATATTATTACCATCTTTTCCCAAATCAACTTCCAAAAGTGGCTGAGGAATTTCTCATTCCAAAGCTCTGGCTATCCCGTTAAGGGATTTATAGCCGTGAGTATATGTATGTATATAATTTTCAGTTTACACCTGTAACTATTTAATATTATTAATTGAAATTAGAAGTTACTTTAACGGTTTTGTTCTTTTTCCCATTCCTAATAAATTAAACAATAAAATATAAAAATGAGTGCCATCTTTGAATTGAATGAATTCTTTTATATTTGCTAATGCTAACCGTACGCACGGTCACTCTCACGCCTACATTGACGCGCATTGTATACAGATAGGTCACTCGCACACTAACGGCGCTGCACGCGCGTAAATTGTAAGATCTGTAACACAAGGCGCGCGCGACATAGGTCCATCCCCTAAAGCAGCTCGCCGAGCACTGAGCGGACGGCGGGCGGCGCTCGGGCACGAGTAGGACTGCGAATATCGATGTTTTTAAAATATTTGTTTTATTGAATTTATTAAAAATGAAAACTAATCGCCAATTATTATTAGAAATACAAATGCTCAAATTATGATGCAAGTTATATGTAAGTAGGTAAAATAAATAAAATATAAAACCATTTTAAAGAGTGTAATTAGAGTTATGTTGGCGATTTTTTTCTATCGTGCGAAAATGTATTAATCATGTTTCGAATCGCCAATTTTACAGCAGAAAAGCCTCAAGATTTTGATGTATTTTTTTCAAAACCATATTGTTATAAACATACGCATTATAATGTTTCAAAAACTCTGTTCGCTGCACTAACGGCACCTTAAAGACGGTAGTTAGTTAAGTTCCCTTTCGAAACCGCAATTCAATGTTTTTTTTATTATTAATTAAATTCTACCCAAAGACGTGATTTTTTTTCTATTTGGAAACACACTTAATTTGTTCTGTTTCTTAAACCGGCGACTGTTATTATTAGACCCCGGCATGGCAGCCATTGTACGAGGACCTAGTGGTTATCTAATTCTCCCAGCCTAATTCGGTCCAGAAGGCTAGTGGCTTATTCAGGTCAGCTGACGCTTCTGGAAGCGGCTTGATAAATCCTATCGTGTTCTTGCGAAAGTCGGCTACTCTTGGGCATTCCTAGAGCACGTGAGCGACCGCTTCGTCAACCTCCATGCACGCGCGGCACTAGGGGCTGTCTATGTGATGATGGTGATGTGGGAGGGAGGTGATGCCTAGAGGGAATAAGGGGAAGGAAACCATCTTCAGCTCTCTGCAGCTGGGCTCTTCCTGACAGTGTAATTTGGAGAGAGAGTGAGTGCGATCTCTTAGCCACGCACGCAGCTGACCAATAGGCAGGAGCATGATCGATATACTAAACCATTAGAGAATATACACTTTTTATAACTCACGAACAACTGAACCGATTAAGCTGAAAATTGATTGGGAGGTAGCTGAGAACCAGGAAAAGGACATAGGATATATAATAACGCTAAATACCGTAGGGGGTAAGCAGTAAAAATATTTAACACCATCGTGCGAAGCCGGGGCAGACCACTAGTAGTGTATATCAATATCATAGTGACTATCAATCGCCACATTGTACGATCCTGACATACCTCTCGAGCATCATCTACATTTATCAATCTTTTCATCAATGCTCTTTAATTCTTCAGACTACGAATGTAATGTAATAAATATGTTCCATGTTTAGAATAAACGTTTATTATTATATTAAAAATAACATTATTCAGACTTGAATATATTTATACTTGAAATTGAGTTCAATAATTACATACTATTATTGTTAAGGGTAATCGAATATGTACAATATAAAAAGGTTATCAATTTATATACAGGTAAAAAGGTTTTCTTACGTCTGCTGCGTAATTTATTTGCTAAGTTTAATTTTCACAATTTTCATTTAATCTTTTATAATTACTGTAACAGTTGCTTTTCAACAATAATCGTCTAAGTTTTATTATAACTATGTATCTATCTCAAAACTATAGCAGTAGCAAGTAGTATAAAATAATCAGACTAAACCCGTGTTTCAGCTTAATGGCGAGCAAATTATTATTTTAACTACTTTAATCAGAACGAATGTTTCTAAATCGAAGTTTCTTAACTTGTCTTTTCTTTTGTAACACATCACATCTCATACATCTCAACATGAACAGTATATGTTACAAGCTTTTCCTCTGCGTATATTTGGTGTGTCTTAGTCACACAATGATAGTCTTATCAGCAAGTAATATTTAGTAAATCATGATCAAAACTGAATGTACCCTCGTCACAGAGTTATTCATAGTCTAGGTCGTAAGAGCTCTGATTTTCTGTTTTCACATCCTGTTTTCTTTTTAATAATCGGTTCTTCTTTAGGTACCGACATTGATATTCGTACATCCAACAAACGTTAAAAAATGCGGCACTATAAATCCCACGGATGCTATCTGAAAACAAAAGTATGCAAATTATAACATTTATTTCTGGTAAGAAATTAAATGCAGTCGGTTAGTGTATTTTGTAGGCGAACTTTATTCCTACAATTATATTTCCTCACATACGAAAATCAACAAAGATTCCTCAAAAGATTTCCACAAAGACCGGTTCTGCGCTGCCCTCATCAAACGCTTCCCAAATATTGCTCAGTATTTATTTTATTGGATAACAAATAGCACATACTTTTGAGATATGCAGCGGAATTGTTATAACATAGCCATTGCAAATATTTAATCAAAGTAGAAAAAAAGTATATTCACGTGAATGTTATGTTATTATGTTTGAAGCTATGTCTGTCAACAGCATTAGATGTAATAGTTACCTATAGTAGTGACATTGGTTACCAGTAGCAGTGATTATGGTTAGCTGTTGTAGTGATTTAGGTTACTTATAGATAAAGGCTAACTGTACTTGTAATGTAGGTTAGTTATAGTCACAGATCTGTATTTGAATAGATAACGCAAGTGTCATTTCTTGTATAGAAACCAAGCGTGCCATTATTTTTCCACCTACTGTGACGTCACATGAGCAATTTAGTGATGGGACTCCCCGTCAGCGCGTAAACGATTCAATCGATTATATTCGAGTGCATCGACAGACGAATGATAAATTGACAGAAGAATGATAAATATAGAATAATACCTGTTTTTTAATAACGCTATTTTCTCATGGTCTCATTTTTATTCTGAGCAACTCTTCCTACATTATTTTCCTCCACCACTACATCTTCTCGGAGAACAACGATCTAAATCAGTGAGTTAATGAGTCAGTTAGTCAGTGAGTAGTTCAGTAGCCTTTATTATTATAATAAGTTGTCCTTATTGATAACCTATCTAATTAACTAGTTTTAATAATTTGTTTTCGGAAAGTTACAAAATGATTTAAAAAAAACCCCGAGAAGAAATTTTATCTACAAAAAGGAAAGCCAGTAGAAGGCGCTATGACAAAATATAATACAACCCAGAACTAATTCAGATTTGAAAAAAAACAAATAAAATAACTTGTAGAGAAGGAAAAATAATCAAGTATTTTTTTTTCGTTGTCTGTTTTTCTCCAGGCTGTATCTCATAAACAGTGATAACTAGAAAGCTGAAATTTTCACAAATGACGTATTTCTGTTGCCGCTATAACAACAAATACAAGTAAAAAAAGGATTTTAAGGGGGGCCCCTTACAATAAACGTGTTTTTTTTCCGTATTTGTTTGCTCAATATTAAAACGTTAATAAGTAGATACTTAAAATTTTCACAGTATATTTACTTGTATATCACCTTTTAAAATAAATTATTAAATAACAGTAAAGTAAATATCAAAAGGGCTCCCATATAAAAACGTTATTTTCTATTATAGATGATAGTATGGAACTCTTCGTTTGTTCAGTATTGGAAATAAAAAAAACAAAGTAGTGTAACAAACTCTTCAACATTTGCTGAATATGAAGAATTATCAGAAGCAGTAACAGAATTAAATTTTCTCATTTGTGTCATGAATGATGTCTTTACTAAGGTTTGTAAACCAGTTAAAATCAATGAAGATAATTCAGCAGCTGTAGCTATTTCTAAGTATGGAAACTTTGCAAAGAATTCTAAGCACATTGAAGTTCACTATCATTTTGTAAATTAAAATGTTTAGCAGGGTAGCAAGTATACAAAATAGAGTCAGAAAATAAAATTGCAGATACATTTACAAAACCAGTGGAAAATGTTAAATTCACTAACTTAAAAATGCTAAATTTAAAGGAGTATAGTTCTTTAATTGATTATAATTACTGTAGTACTTAAGAAGATTTGAACTTATGTAAGGAGGCGTGTTCGTGTATATATGTACATTTATATTGGCAACACTGAGTGAAGGAAGGAAGTAAATAAAGACTGACACATACCACACGTTAAGAAATGTAGCTTAGAGAAAAACTTGTAACTAAAATTAAACTGTTCTTTTATTAAATAAAAACAAAGTTAAAACAAGAGTATTCCAATTAATTATTTAACAGAAACATTGTAGTAATAAAAATATTTTAGATACATGGAACATCCATCGCGAATATTATCATTTCTCTGTTCCCAAAATCGATTAGAATTACAATCGAATACAACTATCTATGTAGGTACAACACATTTTGCTTAAAATGACAGAAATATGACAATAGCTACCGTACCGTGTAGCTGAGTGGCAGGTGAAAATATCGTTCATTTTGATGTTCATTGCGTGTTATAATAGACAAGCCATACTAGATAGCTTTGTAACTAAAAGCGGCAATGTATTATAAATTAAGCGATACACACTCGTTTAAAAGTTTTTCAGTGTAAAACCACAACGAACACGAAATAATTGATTTTGCAATAAAAACCACATAATCTAATAATAAAGTGACCTACCGATGAAAGGAAATCTTTCTATTAATTAGTCCCGCTTTATTTAGATAGTTTTTGCAATTCAATACGGCACAATTAGGCATTTTTTATACTTAGCTTGACATCTGTCACCGAGAACGTTCGAGTACGGACTCAATCAAATGGCGATAAACTAAAGCGGCCAGTACACAATGGCGGACGATGGCCCACTGCTCGCCATGGCCGCTGTGTACAGGGGGCAATGGTGCATGATGGCGGACAATTGCCGATCGTGGCGCGCAATGGCGCGCAATGGCGAAGTTGTCGGTTTTTCGGGCACACTTCAAAGGAATCGTGGCGTAGCATGGCCGGTGGTGTTTCCACAATGGGCCATTGTTTAGTTCGTCACCGACCGCTCATAGATACTTATACTTTTTTTGGAATATTTTATTGCAAAATGTATTGATAATCACTATATGACGTAAAATTAACATAAATAGCGCCATAAATTAAATAAATTACATACATAATAATAAATAAATAGCTGCAACCATAATTACTTCGACGTCCGTCGCAAGTGGATTGCCAGGCAGTAATGAGCAATGGGCCATTGTGTGAACACCAATTGATCGTGGCCTACAATTGCCAATTGCGAAGCGTGGCCCATCACTGGCCATTGTGTACTGGCCGCTTAAGATAATTATACTCAGTTTTTACACGCGAAGTACATGCACTTGCGGCATCTATTCAAATACATGTCTGTGATTATAGTAGTTAGTGTACCTATAGTTGTGGTGTTGGTTCTGGTGGTGTGATGCTGTTGGAATGGAAGTATGGTGTGTTTAGTGTATTTTTAATAAGCTGACGTGTCAGCTGAGAGTAGCCCTACCCCATTTCTACCTTTGGGTGATCGTAAGAGGGGACTAAAGGTATAGGGGCTTTTTAAGTGATTTTTGAGCGATGGGAATGCAGACCCACCACCAACAACCTTAACTTTACAATCTTTTCCCCTCTCAACTTCCAAAAGTGGCTAAGGAATTTCTTATTCCGAAACTACCTCTTTTAGGGGTTTAAATCCGTAAGTATACATATGTATGCATAACAGAAAATAACAATTGTTAGAGGTTTCGGTTATTTGACGTATTGCAAATAACTGTGTCGCTAGGTTACCTGTAGTAGTGGTGTTGGTTCTGCGGCCACTGCTGCGCGGGCGCGTAGTCCCACCGCGGACTGGATAGCGCGGGGCTCGGCAGCGGCGGCGGCGGCGCACCTGCTAATAACAAAATACTGATGTTAGCTATATCTGTACGCGCTACCGCAATCACTTGGAGGGGTTTCCAGGGCTTCGGAATGAAGGCTCTGTCATTTTTTTCAGTCAGCCATGTTAACAATTTAGTTGCTATTATAAAGGTGTCATAAGACTAAGTGTTGTATGAAGCTACTTTTATACGAGTGTCTTTAGATCTATACTCATAAGAAAATTTTCGCTTATGTCTTTTTGCTAGTTGGGTATTTATGATATTTCAGTATGTTATCTTTTTTATGTACAATAATATACATGTTTTATTAATATTTTTTTGTATTTCAAATTTAAAAGTTCTTTAGAGTCCAAAAACTATGCAAATTTAAAAGACGAGTTTTATATTTTAATGCTTTGGCACTCCAATTTAACATTTCCTATGACGCCTCAGAAATTTCTCAACAATTTAGAATAAAATAATCTCACATTAATTGCTAAAAGATATTCGTATTATTCTGAAAACAAATACATATCTAATTTATATTCTATCATCTTTTTTATAAATATGTAGTGCAGAAAAGTGAAGATGAATATAAGAGAGTTAAGAATGAGGTAAAGAAGAAAATAGAAAAGAAAAAGCGAGATCTGCAAGAGTGGTGTGAGAGGAAACTTTCTGATAATTTCCGGGATAACCAAAAGTTATTCTGGAAATATATCCGGAAAGAAAAGGGAGTTTCCCAAAACACGAGAGTGAATGTAGTGAGAGATGAACAGGGTGAATTGGCGACGGATGAAAGTAGCATAAGACGAGTATGGAAGAACTATTTTGAGGGACTGTTTGAAAAAGAGGATTCACCTATTTCTTCGCCAATGGGCAGCAATGTTGACTGGAATGAGGCAATGGGTGATAGTAGTGACAGTGAGATTAGTATGGAAGAAGTAATAAAAGCATTGAAAAGTATGAAAGTAGGGAAAGCGGCAGGGTATGATAGGATAAGTATCGAAATGCTGAGGGCTGGTAAAGGGTTGGTGGCTTCCTGGCTGTACTTCCTTTTTCAAAAGTGTTGGTCGAGTGGTAAAGTACCACGAGATTGGTGCAGGGCAGTAATTGTGCCCTTATATAAAGGAAAAGGGTCACACCAGGAAGCTAAAAACTACCGCGGAATCAGCCTACTCAGTGTTGTCGGTAAATTGTATGCAAAGGTATTGATTGAAAGAGTGATGAATGAAACAGATGACAAAATTTGGGATGTGCAAGCAGGATTTAGAAAGGGAATGGGATGTATGGATCAAATCTTCTCTTTAAGGAGCATCACTGAAAAGTTCTTAGCCAAGAATCGAAAGGTGTATTGCTCCTTCATAGATTTAGAGAAGGCGTATGATAGGGTGGTAAGGAAGTATTTGTGGGAGGTGTTATCCAAGTTCGGCTTGGGGAGCCAACTTATACGTGCATTGGTATCACTCTATGAGGATTCTAGTGCATGTGTAAGAATAAATGGGGAAAACACAGACTGGTTCGGTATCTCTAGAGGTGTCCGACAGGGATGTGTAGCTTCTCCGTGGCTCTTCAATTTGTTCATGGATGACTGTCTGATAGAGTTGCGTGAAAGTGAGTATGGACTGAGAATGGGTGGATTCGTCATCAAATGCCTCTTATATGCTGATGATCAAGTGTTACTTGCATCGTCGGTTGAAGAGTTGCAAGAGATGATGAATATTGCATGTACGTCGTTTGAAAGAAAAGGAATGAGAGTGAATGTAGATAAAACCAAAACCATGGTTTTTGAGAGAGAGGAGAATATGACTGAATGCGTGATTGAGATCGATGGTAAGAAAGTGGAACAAGTGAAAGAGTTCGTATATCTGGGAAGTTTGTTCACTAGGGATGGAAAGTGTGATGAAGACATTGAAAGAAGAGTAAAAAAGGGTAATGCGGTAAATGGAGCACTGGATAGTCTCATGTCTAGTCAATCGGTGTCCGAAAAGGCTCGAATGGCTGTGCATGATGCTGTCCTCGTTCCTACGCTTATGTATGGTAGTGAATGTTGGGTGTGGCAGAAGAAGCATGAAAGCAGAGTGAATGCAGTAGAAATGAGGTCCCTCAGAAAAGTTTGTAATGTGAGGTTATGTGATCGTGTAAGGAATGACGTGATTCGTGCAAGATGTGGTGTAAAAGATGATATTGTAAGAAAGATAGAGAAAGGAATGTTGAGATGGTTTGGGCATATAGAGAGGATGGATGACAGTAAATTGGTAAAAGAGATCTATAGAGCCAATGTGGAAGGTAATGTTAGTAGAGGACGACCTCGGAGGACACATTTGGATCAAATAGAAAATGTACTCAAAAAGGCAGGTGTCCGTAGTACGAAGAATAAAAGAGCATGTATGAAAAGACTGATGGATGTGAATGAAGCTAGAGAGGTTTGCCAGGATCGTACAAAGTGGCGATCGATAGTCTCTGCCTACCCCAATGGGAACTAACGGCGTGAGAATATGTATGTTTTTATAAATGTATATATTTTTAGCCAGGACCGATCGCTTAACGTGCCCTCCCAAGCACGGAATCATCTATTTTCGGATAATCAGGTGCTTCAATCCTGCAATATCCTTCCAAACTGGGTTTAATCTTACAAATGAAATTTGTAAGGTTACCACCCCTCGGGGATCCAACCCGAGACCTCCGTACTTAAACCAAGCGCTTAACCGCGGGACCACGGAGGCAGTTGGCAGCTACTATTACGGTTGTAGTCGTTAGTCTGCCAACCCACAATTGGCCAGCGTGGTGGACTATGGCCAATTCGCCCTATATAGGCCCTATATATTCGCCCTTGGTGGGGACATATATGGGCTGTAAAGAATATATATTTAAGAAGACTATCCCTTTATGCAATCCCCCCTATAGACGATAATCTATAAAAACAAAAACTAACCAAATACCAAATATATAAATTAAGAATAGAAGCGATTTAGAGGAAATTTCTTAGTTATTTTGATTTTAAGAATAAGCAGTTAACATCAAGTTATGCCGAACGGTGTGAAATTTATCATTTTGTTCCGCTTGAAATAAGGCGTAACATATCGGATATATGTTGCCTTGTCAAAGTGGCAAACGGGTCAATTGACTGTCCGGAGCTACTGCAACACATATGTCTCCGCACCAACCAGCTAGCACTGCGTCAGCGGTCCATGGTGCATGTAGCCCCGGCCAAGACGAGATATAGCCAAAATTCATTTTTGATACGCGCTTGTCGTGAATACAATTTGTTTCATAAAGACATTGATATTTTTAACACCAGCACTTCATCGGTTAAGCGTTTACTTATTACGTATATACTTATTTTGTATTTCTCAAAAAAAAACTCTTAGTAGAGTTTTATATATTATGTGATGTGGTAAAAAAAGGTTCCTTTTTACTATAAATTTATTATTTATATATATATATATATATATTTTTTTGTACTTGTTAATATACATATAAATACGTTTTTTGTTTAAGAATAGACACTATAATGGTTGTAAATTAAGCGTAATTATTATATTTTCCCTTTATATAAACTACTGGTGAAGACTTTTAACTGGCATCGATGCTATGTAACTTATATTGTTATTATTTAGCTGTAAGTCTTCCAAATAAATAAATAAATTATAAATCGGAAAGTGAGTTTGTTTGTTTGTACCGCTTTCACGCCGTAACTACTGGAGCGATTGCTTTGAAATTTTGCATACGTATAGTTAAAAGTACGGATTAAATTATAGCGTACTTTTTCCTCCAATAGCCCAGTGGGTAGAACACTCGGTTCTAGTGCAAGCGACTAGTGTTCAAATCCCGGGTCGGGCCTACACCAATTTGTCTTTTCTAAAGACATATGTGTGGTTAATTTATCATGGTTGTTAACGGTGAGGGAAAACATCGTGAGGAAACCCACATGGCTGAGTTGTACTTAGTCATGTGACAGTGTATTCGTACAAAACGGCGATAGGCCTGCCCCCTATCACGTGAGTACACTGTCCATGCAAAACGTGGGTACTCTGAACACCAGGTGACAAAGTCACGTGATGTTCACGAAGTATTAGTACCTCTGCCAACCCCTTCGGGGATATTCGGCGTGAACGTTTATGTTATGTTTATGTTATGTTTTTCCTCCAAAAAAAAATATGATATTCCTGACTAAAATCGTGGGAATGGGAAGTTTTCCTATAGTTGTGTTTTATACCGCAATATAACGAATTCCATGCGGGCGAAGCCGTGGGCGGAAAGCTAGTATATAATATATACTTCTTCAAGACTACTGAGTAAAATAAAATTCAATAAAAGTGTAAGTTAATGACAGATATTCTTAATCAATTGGATGCAAGACATAAACATATTTAATTTTTCTTGATTATCTCCTCATTTGTTCTTACAATAAAGATCTAATAATATTATTCTAATATTGAACGCTGATAAAGTAAATTTATTTGTGTAAAATACGTAATAATTAACATAATGTTACCAGTAGGTGCAGTGATGGGTAAGTATGGAGCCGTGTACCCCCCGGGGTAGTATGGGGGCGGCACCGAGCTCGTCGTGGTCGGGGGCGGGGTTGACTGCGAATGAAAAGAAACATCGTTACTTTATAAATTTCTTACTTAAATATAAACCCAGTGTTCATACTGCTAACTTCAGATTTGGGCAAAGTATATCAAAATTTCTATTTTAACTCCATGGATACTGAATTTTTGAAAATCCTTTTTACTGCTTACTTATTCATAAAAGGTTCCCCTACATACGAATTTAAGTTTCTCGGTACATAACTGAGGAAATAATTAAAGAAAATTAAATTTTATTTAGAACATCAAAATCGGCCTAGCAGTTGCTGAGATATGCGATGAAGGAAATTTCGCAATTTGAGTCGATCCATTTGAACTTCGCTCTTCTTCGTTTGTAAGTATAATAAGTGTATTAACCTGATGATAGTAACCTGATAGAAGTTGTAGTAGTTGTGGTGCGGCTCGCTCTCCTGTATGGGCACGGTGATGAGGTTGGAGCGCGGCGTTGCTGTATAGTGTGATGATAGTAACCTGATAGTAGTTGTAGTAGTTGTGGTGCGGCTCGCTCTCCTGTATGGGCACGGTGATGAGGTTGGAGCGCGGCGTTGCTGTATAGTGTGATGATAGTAACCTGATAGTAGTTGTAGTAGTTGTGGTGCGGCTCGCTCTCCTGTATGGGCACGGTGATGAGGTTGGAGCGCGGCGTTGCTGTATAGTGTGATGATAGTAACCTGATAGTAGTTGTAGTAGTTGTGGTGCGGCTCGCTCTCCTGTATGGGCACGGTGATGAGGTTGGAGCGCGGCGTTGCTGTATAGTGTGATGATAGTAACCTGATAGTAGTTGTAGTAGTTGTGGTGCGGCTCGCTCTCCTGTATGGGCACGGTGATGAGGTTGGAGCGCGGCGTTGCTGTATAGTGTGATGATAGTAACCTGATAGTAGTTGTAGTAGTTGTGGTGCGGCTCGCTCTCCTGTATGGGCACGGTGATGAGGTTGGAGCGCGGCGTTGCTGTATAGTGTGATGATAGTAACCTGATAGTAGTTGTAGTAGTTGTGGTGCGGCTCGCTCGCCTGTATGGGCACGGTGATGAGGTTGGAGCGCGGCGTTGCTGTATAGTGTGATGATAGTAACCTGATAGTAGTTGTAGTAGTTGTGGTGCGGCTCGCTCTCCTGTATGGGCACGGTGATGAGGTTGGAGCGCGGCGTTGCTGTATAGTGTGATGATAGTAACCTGATAGTAGTTGTAGTAGTTGTGGTGCGGCTCGCTCTCCTGTATGGGCACGGTGATGAGGTTGGAGCGCGGCGTTGCTGTATAGTGTGATGATAGTAACCTGATAGTAGTTGTAGTAGTTGTGGTGCGGCTCGCTCTCCTGTATGGGCACGGTGATGAGGTTGGAGCGCGGCGTTGCTGTATAGTGTGATGATAGTAACCTGATAGTAGTTGTAGTAGTTGTGGTGCGGCTCGCTCTCCTGTATGGGCACGGTGATGAGGTTGGAGCGCGGCGTTGCTGTATAGTGTGATGATAGTAACCTGATAGTAGTTGTAGTAGTTGTGGTGCGGCTCGCTCGCCTGTATGGGCACGGTGATGAGGTTGGAGCGCGGCGTTGCTGTATAGTGTGATGATAGTAACCTGATAGTAGTTGTAGTAGTTGTGGTGCGGCTCGCTCTCCTGTATGGGCACGGTGATGAGGTTGGAGCGCGGCGTTGCTGTATAGTGTGATGATAGTAACCTGATAGTAGTTGTAGTAGTTGTGGTGCGGCTCGCTCTCCTGTATGGGCACGGTGATGAGGTTGGAGCGCGGCGTTGCTGTATAGTGTGATGATAGTAACCTGATAGTAGTTGTAGTAGTTGTGGTGCGGGCTCGCTCTCCTGTATGGGCACGGTGATGAGGTTGGAGCGCGGCGTTGCTGTATAGTGTGATGATAGTAACCTGATAGTAGTTGTAGTAGTTGTGGTGCGGCTCGCTCTCCTGTATGGGCACGGTGATGAGGTTGGAGCGCGGCGTTGCTGTATAGTGTGATGATAGTAACCTGATAGTAGTTGTAGTAGTTGTGGTGCGGCTCGCTCTCCTGTATGGGCACGGTGATGAGGTTGGAGCGCGGCGTTGCTGTATGGTGTGATGTAGTAACCTGATAGTAGTTGTAGTAGTTGTGGTGCGGCTCGCTCTCCTGTATGGGCACGGTGATGAGGTTGGAGCGCGGCGTTGCTGTATAGTGTGATGATAGTAACCTGATAGTAGTTGTAGTAGTTGTGGTGCGGCTCGCTCTCCTGTATGGGCACGGTGATGAGGTTGGAGCGCGGCGCGGCGCGGGCGGGCGCGGCGGGGGGCACGCCCGGCAGCGCCGAGTGCGCACGGGGGTCGTTGCTGGCAGGCGGCAACTGTACAAAGAACACTTTATTTAACTTGCATACTATGTTTTTGTGGAGTCTTCGAAGTCAGTTTTGTAGTAGATATTGAACTGATTCAGCTGAAATCTTTTATTCACGTTTGGATTCGATGACAATTTACTATAAAGAGTGTGAAGTCGTTATTTATCTAACATGGCGGACATTTTAATATGTCACTTTTTAATATGAGTATAAAATGAAAGGGATGTCTTTCTAAATGCGATTTATTATATTTCATCTTTCAATATGACGAACCAAACAAGACGATTGTATCTCTATATATCTCTATACAGGGGTTAAAATATGGATGTATAAATGTTATATGAATTACCGAGACAGGTTTGACAATGGCCGGCGCTATGATCGGTGGTTCTGGCTCTGGTTTCGGCTCCGCAGCGGACGAAGACACGTGACGATGGTTTATATGAGCTTGCAGATCTCGCTGGGAAAACATAATTAATACGTTTTAAATACTGTATTTGTGTATTTTTGTTGTTCAGCAAATCAACTTACAATGTTCGATCTGAAAAATGTTCCTCTAAGCCAATCTACATTCTAGAATTTTCAATTATTGATTTTTTGGTTTTGGAAAGTGAGGGATTTGCAAAAATTGCACTGAACACAAGAAAATTAAACAGATCTGTTACTCCAATAAATAAGTACAAAAAGACATTCCATTTGTTACCTGTGACAAATATGTTCTTCTACATCCATCATTGCCATACCTAGAGCCAGCGTGTGTGCACATGAACACTGTACCTAGACCAGTCTGTTCCACTCTCAGGACCTAAAATAGAATTCAATTAATCCAAACACTTAGCTAAGCATTTTTTTCTACCACTGAATTTATAAGAGTTATTTATTTAAATTAATTATTGAGAACCTTTTCTGTAACACAATGCATTAGCATACAATATTTTCCTGCAGTGTACATAGCTAATATAAGGATAATTGAAATATATCATTGATTATAAAAAAACATATTTGCACAAAAGTAAAATCTATTTACAATATCCTTATTTTTTAATAATTTAGAATAATTTTGGTGTTGTTTTCGAGCAGACTGAGTAATTTGCAATCTCATAAAAAGGATTTTCCTATTTAACTTACCTTATCCTTACAACGTGGGCAATGTGTGTGCTCTGATCTGGCACAAGATAAACAAAATACATGTTTACATGGGATCTGTAACAAAGATGAAGCTTAAGTCACACTAAAAGTACAATAATTACTAGTGGCATGGAATACTAACCCAAGGATATTTTTAGCATTATATATTAAAAAATAAATACATTTTGATCATACAGGATACTTTTATAAACCTTTTTGTTATTTTCATATGTATTATTATGCAAACATGAACGGTTTGCAGTTTTGTAGCTTTTGGCTAGTTAAAAAATGTACAAACCTAGCCTCTCATATCTTCTTTATATAATAATGTTGAAGTTAAATCAAGAAGAACTACAGATCAAACATGCAAACTCTTAGCCAATGCAGCTACCTTTCTAACATCGCAATTTTATTATAAATACATGTACATGCATTAGTAACGCCATTAGGTCCCACCAGGTAGGCAGATACTGTCAATGGCCACTTTGTATGCTTCTGGCAAAGCTCTTGTCATTTTATATACATTCATCAATCTTCTTATTTTTTAACCTCGTAAGTCCCCGTGTACTTACAAGTACAAATTAATTAATAGCAGTTAGACCTGTCATTTTAACTACATAGATAGAGTAACTACCTAGCGTACTTAGCCAAGTACAAATTTTGTATTCCCTATTTACCGGGTAGTTTATACTCAATACTCAGTAATAATATTAATAGTTTTTTACAATGGTACTTTTTTCATATTGTTTTGTTTTGTTGTGTTAAACCTAAAGTACTTACACAAGTACAAAATATTTTTTTGTGCTATACACCACAAACATACCGTAAAAAAGACACACAACAGTAATTTACTTCCAAAAATGCCTAAAACTGACATCTGTTTGTCTCGGTCTGAAGCACTATTCTTGATTTGTACTTGGTATAGTACAGCCGGTAGATATGACTACTGATGTTGACAAAACACAGGACTTACGAGGTTACTTATGAATATTTCTGCTTCTATTAAATCAAACAAAAAAATATCAATAAACAAAATCAAATAAAATATTACCATTCTTCCATAGATAAGTATTGGTTTAGAACAAATATCACAGCAGTAAATCATTGGGTTGAGCACTTTTTCTCCAATGAGATTTGCTCGTTGAGTCCAGTCTAATCTCAACATAGGCTCTGGTGGACCTCGCTGCAGAGTAGTGAACACTGGTGCTTCCAACTGTGATATATCTGAGGGAACTTCCACTGGAAACAATAAAAACTTAGTTGTTATAGCCTACTAGGTCTCTCTCTCTCTCCTGCAGACTAATATATAAAATATTGCTTTGTGGTATGCTAAATACCATAACACTGACTTTTGGGTAAAATATAGTTAAATAATTTATTGTTGGTGATGGGTTTCTCATCAAATCAACCATTATTTGTGTATAAAGCCTATACTCAACAGTCACCTCACACAAAATGCACAGGATGTAATTTCGTCTTGTTGAATTTAATGTATTTAATTTGAATTGTAATATAAACACTTTTATTCAAATTTTTATATTAATCTTCTAAGTTCACCTTTAAGGGTCATATAAACTTAAGGCCCCTATTTTGCTCCGTGAGAGTATAAATTTTTGAAATTCCTTTTTACTCTACTTACTCAGAGGTAGAGTTTCAAAGTTTTTCAACAGAGAAATTTACTGCATATGTGAGTTGACTACTTGACTACTCAAGTTTATGGATTTAGAAGATTTAGTTTCTGTGATTTAGAGATTAATCAGTGAATGGTACATTAAATATATACATTTATTGTCAAATATTTATGGGGCAAGTATTCAGACCACAAATTTGATTTGAAAATATTAATAAATAATGTAATGACTATGTTAACACTGGCTGGCATTGATTAAACATAGCTTATGTTGGTTCAGACAAGTCAATTACCCAACTAGAGAATATTAATCTTTTAACATAATTTATAACCTTATCATATACTTTTGGATAAGGAAGAATGCTGGATTCCCACACTTAATTATGTTAGGAACTAAAACTTTCATTTACTTTCTGAGCTTAATTCTTGGTTTAGAAGTTGCCAATGGAAGGAATAATATAGTTACCATGCAACATAAATATCATGTTTGTTTTTTATTTGTTAGTTTAAAATGAACTAAACATAAAGCTATTTAGATGGTAACTTCTTATATTGCAGTAATATATAACATACGTTTTGCTGGTTCTGTTTGTTCTGGTTCTTCCTTAGAATCATCGTTCGTCAATTCATCTGGTTCTTGAGAGGTATCGTCAACAGAGCCTTCGTCTTCGGACGATGACATTACTTTGGGAACCTTTTTTCCCCGGCCGCGGCCGCGTCCTCTGCCACGACCGCGACCCCGGCCGCGGCCACGACCACGGGAACTTTTCTTTTCTGCATTCATATTTGAACCGATCCTCTGCTATCAACAAATGTAAACCTAACCTCAAGATATAAATTGAAATGTTCTCAATGAATTACATTGCATCAATCAAGCCATAAGTGTATACTAAAATTCATATCGAATATACAGTTCTGTTTCAGAAATACAACACAAAATTTAACAAGAAATTAATTGAAATTGGACAATAATTATATTCGGCAACCAAATTATAAAATAAATTATTTTTCAAAAGTACTTCGTTCAGTTTGGTTCAGTGACAAAATTGACAAATAAATTTAGCTTTACTTTACTTTAGCATCTGTCATCAATACATCAATATTATCAATTAAGTGGATTGACAATACATAAAAACAAGCCATGTTGACATAAGCAAAGCACACTTGAAACAAATTAAGGAAAATGACTCGTTTTACTAAGACGCTTGTTTAAAATGTAAAAAATATAATATTGAAAAGAGTTTACAACAATGATGTATTATAAATTGTTTTGTATAATATCATTGGTTTACAATAGTATTTACATCCCGTTCATATAGTTAACTCCCTAAGTTATTATAAGGATAAATAATTTATTTGTCTGTTTTATGTCGGTAATGATAAGAATCCGAAACCACTTCACCTTCACCGTTTTTAAATACTAAAATTAGAGTGCTTGTTTGTCATATGCACACGGCATGTGTCATACCATGCCGTGGCATACCACAACTGACCGTCTTAAAACATTATCTAAATGTCTGTTTGTTAGTTCCGTCCGCCTAATCTAAATAACGGCTGGTTTGTTTCAAACTGGCTTTTCACGAGAAGATAGATGTGATGTGATGCAAGGAACAACTTTTAGGCTACTCCTTTATACATATACTACTTTTAATGCCGTTTGAATCGGGTGATCCTTTAGTTCATTAATAAAGTAAGTAAGAAAGTGAGAGAAGCAGAGGTTCGTTTTGATCACACAAAGTATTAACCCTAGACACCTAACCTTCGTCGATGCGACGAGTACACGACAGAAAATTCGTTGTCTCTTTTCTGCGCTTACAGATATAATGACAACGTTTATAGCTAACTCAGTGTTTGTCCACCTCTTCTGGTAGACAACCGTAACCATCAGGTTAGTTCACCATTTTACGAGATATTCCAATAATGTTCGTTGTTTCGACAAATGGTTAGTCTTTGTGTATATATTTGTCACAACTTAAGTTTATACTTTTTTGCACTCTTAATCCTAGATGCAAGCCGAGTACTGCTCGATGTGTGTATAACGTATTTGTTATTAGAAGAGGAAGACCCCAATCCATAGGAAGACTTGTTCAATAGCGCAATTGAAGAAAATGATGTTCAACGTGACAATCAGTCAGAAAATTCTTTTACATTTCTATCAGACAAACCTAAGCCATCTTCGATAGTTTACATGCTATCCTTTTGTGATGTAGAAACTGCTGTCAATCCCATAAAAGAAGCCATGCATCATTGAATTTTACTATGGTACTAAAGGTGGTAGAGACCCATTTGAGCAAACGTGCTCAGTTATGTCACGCAACAGAAAAACAAATCTATGGCAAATGTTAATTTATTATGGGATGATGAATATACATCTATCAAAAAGTACATAAGTATGTCTTAATCATAACACCTCTGTACAGGGCGAAAAAAAATACTTAGCGTGATTTGATAAATAAACTGTATTCGCAGCTTGTTGAACTGTGGCTGAAATTAGGCTGAATTTTTTTACTATTCCGTCGCACATTATAGATACCATTTGAAGAATGAATCTCACGATCAAGGTCAGTAATCACCTGGGAGTGATTTGGAATTGGCAGAAGCACCAAATAATAGAAAAAGAAAAGTCTGTGCTGATATATTCCTACAAAAAACGACGCATGGTGAAGTCATTGTGCACAAAATGTTACACTGTAATTTTCGGTAAATATAAGGTTGATTTCTGCAGAAGATGTGCATCAGAAATAATATGTGTTTATTTTTTGTCTAAATAGTAATATAGTTATTTTTAAGATTACTCAAAGAAAAACATATTTTTACGGTTGTTTTTTTAATTTTAATTTTTATAGTACCTCATGTCTGAACTCATCTCATTGCAAATAGTGTCTCACTTAAAGACTTTTAAAATCAATATAATTACAGCAAAATACAAGTTGATTGTTTTATTTTGAAGAATAGTAGTTGGTTCATACAATCAATAATAAATATTACAGTATATGACATTAAATTACTAAAATAAAGCACTTTAAAAAAAGGCTCGTCGCATCGACGTATGGTTAGGGTTTATAGGGGGCGAGCGAACGTTAGGTGTCTAGGGCTAAATACATAATGATAGATTTCGGTATGCAAAGTTTAACTAAAGTGATGCTGATTACAAAACCATTTCGAGATATTATGGATATAAATAATATTTTCTTGAAATTATATCAATTGAAGCTAAGATGACTGTTATTTTATCAAAGAACTGTAGCAGTGTTTAACCTTCAATGTTGTTTCAAAGACATACGGTTTTGCAGTTTATTAATAAAATGTCGAAAATCATAGGTTTGTTTAGTATAATATCGTAATAATTTCATTTGACATCACAAATTCGTGATATTTTTTGCAATCAGCAACATTTTTAAAAAACATTTCGCTTCATTTGCATGTAGCTACGTGATTTTATCGATCGATGACGTCATTAAGTACAAAAGTTGAACAATCTTTAAAAAAGCATAAGTTTACAATTACTCATTTTAAATGGAAAATATTCAAATTATTCTTTTATTTTCGTGTTTGCTATCAAATAAAAATATTTAATAAATACAAAAAAAAACTTTGCATACCGAATTATATAAAAAAATGTACACATAGTCCATAAATATATTCAAAGCTATAAAGAAGACGTAGCCATAATTTCAAAATACGGAACACCTCACACACTTTTGGAAAATAAGTGAAAAAGGTTATAAAAATAAAGATTCTTGGTGATGAATCTGTCATTTTTTCTGAATTGTCTTTCAAATGGTCACTGTGAATGGATGAAGTAGCAGTATGAATACTGTTTTTTTAATACTCTTAATACAAGTGAGAAATCAGTGGAAAATTGAAGCAAACCATTGATATAATATAAAAAAAATCATTTATTTCAGGCTACTAGCCCATATTTAGCCATTACATACAACAACACAAAATGAAAACTATAAAATACAAATAAATCAAAATTATAAAAACATGTCAATTAAAAGTTCTGTCACAAAGAATAAAATCAAAATAATAAAAATCAACATAAAAGAAAATTCATCAAAAAAAGTAATAATCAATAAAAATAAATAAAATTCAAAATAAAATAAAATTAATTAAAATTTATAAAATTTATAATTACTTTACAAATTATAGTACGAGGGGTGATGCGCTGGCATGTAACTGCATCCACCTCCTCATCATCGGCGAGACCCAGCGCTCGGACAATGCTCTCAGGATTCCGTTCGTGCTAGCCTGCAGGCGCCTCAAAAACGAGGCGCTCCGTTTCCTCACTATAGCGTAGAAGTCATCAATGTGAACTTCCGCAAACATGGCGGAAGCGCTACAGTAACGCGGCAGTTTTAATAGAATCCTGAGCGCATCGTTGTACTGCACGCGAAGTGCGCTGTACGTCCGCTGCGTGAAGTTCGTCCACAGGCTACATGTGTAAAAGCTCTGACAGTAAGCTCTAAAGAGAGTCAGCTTAACTGGTATCGAGCAGCGTGCGAACCTACGGGCTAACATGTTACAGCGGACGGCCAGCGCCCTACGCTCCCTATCTATGTCCTCACCGTCACTCATGTCGTCGGTAACCCAGTGGCCCAGATACTTGAACTTGTGTACTTTATTAAGAACACTGCCGCAAAGAGTGATTGGTACGGGAGAGTAGCATTTAGTACCGGCTTTAAAGATCATCCATTCACTCTTTCTTGCATTGTATCTGAGCCCATGGGCCGCCGCGTACGTTTCACAAATTTGCAGTAGTTTCCTCAGTGCAGCCACTGATGGACTCAGCAGCACCATGTCATCAGCATAGCTTATATTATTGATGCATACTCCATCTATGGAACACCCAATATAAGTAATATTAATATAAAACAAGAGGCAGATGCATTATAAGCTCGCGAGAAGTGAATACTCAAATACATCCCAAATGGGACGTCTTGTCGTAGTCTGTTTCGAGCGTGTGACGCTTTCTAAGCTCTGAAGTCCTTGACAAAATAATTAAAAAATGCCATCGCGTGTGTCTTGAAAGTGTAGCAATTATGACTCTAAAGTAACTCTAAATACAAGGAATCTCCTACCACATGTAAGAATGCAAATATATTTAGATTATGTAATATATTTCACTTATTTTTCAAACAATCTAACAACAGACGCAAAAAAGCCATATTGTGATGAAAAAAAAAGACACAAACAATCATTAAAATTAGGGTATAATTTAGACGGTCACCAAAAATATTTTTTAGGATCTAAGCCTAGGCACCAAATAAACTTAACAACTCCAAAAAAAATTATCGGCTTTGTTAAAAGGGTCCTAAAGTATATCATATTATGATCCAAAGTAAATGAAAATGCATCAGAAAAATCGCATGTCCTGTACAAATATTCTTTTTGGTTCCTTAAATGGATAAATGGTCACCAAATAATGTCTTACTCAAAGATTAATATTACAACCAAAAACCTTACTCCAAATTAGTTAGATGTCATCCAAAATACATGATTTGAACCCAGACTACTTTAATGTAAGACTAAAATTACAATTGCTTCCCTTTATTTCTGAACCCCGCACCCCGCACAACAGCCAACGGCACACAGGCCGCGGGCGCATCCCCGCGCTCCAGCCACTAACAATGCACTGGAAGCATTTAATCGAACTATAAAAGACGAACATACCTTACGTGAGCGTCACTCATTGTCGCGATTCCTAGTGGTAGCAAAAGATATGGTGACCGAGTGGTGGTGGACATTTATGATATGAATAGTAAGTCCGTTTCTCAACAACCCACCATTTCTCTCAAACAATCGTATCGATAATCGAAGCGTATCAATGGGCAAAACTGCCTAAACGACTACCCGTTAAACAGACAACCGACTCAGCGATGTACTACCGCATTCTAGCCGGTGATAACATGGAATGCAAAACTAAAAAACAAATTAATGTTATACCTTTAAGTGGCTACGACTGTAATAAACCTATTTAATTTAACTTTGTTGTTTTTTAACATTTTTATTTAATTTTATACAACATTAAACAAATGACGTATGTTTGGGAACCCGAGTATATTTAGTTAATTTCATATAACAATTAATAAGTGCCATATGTTTGGGAACACCAGTATATTAATTGGAATTTATGAAATATTCTAGCGATCGTTAGCTTTCTTAGCCAAGCGAAAATTACCAAATTAGAACTCAAGGTATAAAATATTGGTAACATCAATTTAGTGAAAACATGTAAAATTTAATCTAAAGAGTATTTTAAAGTCGTCCATATATTTTTATAGTAGTCAATAACACAAAAAATGGATTTATTTAATAATATTTTAGGAAAAGTAATTTGGTGACCATTTATCCATTTTAGTAACCGTTTAGAATTTTATTGGTAGTAAAATGGGTACATTTTTGGGTGGCGCTTAAACACAACCCTTAAAATTATAACTCTCTCTTTTATTTGCATGTTCTTTCGCATCTTTTGTTTCACTCATTAGTAACACTTGCCTATGCGTGCCGTTTCGGATTGCTCGGAACAGATTTAAAAAGCCAATTACTATGAATGTCACACATCTGTGTTATAATTTGATCTATGGAGCAAACAAGGAGCAAACTATGAAATTGATGTTGAGTTGACAAGTTATTCTCTTCCTCTCGTTACATGCTTGATGCTTACTTGAAAATAAGAAAGGTACTCTATGTACTGAAAAGAAGCAGCGATATTATTTAATACAAAAATAGAAGGCTTTCCAAAAATAGTTAGGTAGACATCATATGGTTGGAAAAATGACGAAAGTTAAGGAGGGTATACGTATCAAAGTTACAGTGCTGCCCACTCCACTTTGAAAAGGTCGGGATATTTTTACTTTACTACTTTTCGTTACACGTAATTTTGAACCGCGTACCTATTGTTTTTTATCTTTCAAACTTGCAAATGTCGATTATTCTTTATTATTTAAAAAGTAAGAATTGCAGCAGTTGTTTTTCTTTAATTCAACAATTAATTTAAGCTATTTTGATTTTTGGTATGTTAACAATAATTTAAGCATTTCCGTTTGGATTATAAAAATAAACAGAGATAGGAAGTAAGGAACGTTGTCATCCATCACTAAAAAAATTTGAAAAATGTAAGTGTAAGCCGACTTTTATTTTAAATTTCAATAAAAAAATCCAAAAGATTTCGGCTTTTTTAAGTTACTGAATATGCGGTGATGGCTGAAGCAGATCTCAAATCTTTTATGTGAGTAAACTATTTTGTTTAAAACACTGATTTATAGTTATAAAAACTTTGAGCTTCTCGCGAATGTCAATGAATTCTTTATACCAACTAACTGTAAGAACTATAATCTAAGCGATATAATCTGATTATGTATTTGTAACGCTTGGATGCGTAAAGCTTTTTATCTTATTTGAACTATGAAAAGTTCGAAAAGGGAGGTAGTCGTTAAATCGCAGTAATTTTCAGGAAACCGGCGCGGCGTCTTCTTATCGTAGGCACATTAAAATAAACTTTCTTTTCTGCTATCATCACACTACATATGATTAAAATTGGTACCTACAAAACTTGTTGCTACTTCCCTTTTGCTCTTGGCACCACTACGGCGGATCCACTGTGCACTGTGTGGAAAACAATATATTATACTTTGTTCGTATTTCCTTTTATTCAACCTTAAGTAAAAGAGTTCTTATTTAATAATGATTAATTTGTTACCTTATTGATTTAACTAATCAATTAAGGAAAGAAAAATGTTTCAATACCAGCAGGACCCAAACCCGCGACCTTTTCGTCAACACCCCGGTCACTCTGCCAATTGAGCTATGGTGTCAACTACTGATGCGAAATTCTTCTTTCCTTTGTTTTCTTAACACCTTAGTGGCGTCAGCACTCCCTACCCCCAAATTTTTCTGGCCTTAATAGATTACTAATAATCCCCACATGAGGTTTTAATGAACAAAACATTCTAATATGTTATTGATTTGCTGTGTATATAATTTCTAAGCTCTATAACTGAAAGTATCAAAAACAGACTTACAAATATAGACACAAGCGGAGACAAAATATGAAAGTTTTTTTTATTAGAGAAGTCATAATAAATGAACATCAATAAATCTAAATAAATAAATAATAAATAAATATATACGGACATATCATACACAGATCAAGTTAGCCCCAAACTAAGTATAACTTGTATTATGGGATACTAACTCAACGATATATTTAATATGATATAATACACATATAAATAACATCCAAGACTAAGAAACAATCATTTATGCTCATCACATAAATGTTGCCCTCAGCGGGGATCGAACCCGCAACCTCCTGACCGAGAAGCTAGTCACCTATCCACTCGGCCACGGCTGTCGTCCTGCCTTATTCATGAACTACCTCAACTTTTATTATGAATAGATAGTGGTTGGTTAGTTTATTCACTTTTATTACTGAATGGATCGACATAAATTGCACTCATAATGGAACAAATTTAGCTATTTATTCCACAAATATGAATATATTGAATTTTACATTTTATAGTTCTTATGTTGGTAGTTTGGATCCAGCAATAAGTATGCAAAGTTTGATTAAAGTGATTTTGGCCTCACCTTTGATAATATTAAACAAAATATTGCATTAATTTGACAATAAATTGCAACATTTTTTAATCATTGAATCATTACTTAACATTAATTAACAATAAAATATCACAGATCCTGCATTCTACCCCTAAAGAGGATTAATTATCAATATTTAAAATTAACATTTTATGTAAATGTTTTCCTAATAATAATTTTGTATCTTTATCTTTACCCAATAATACTAAATGACAACTGCAGTTGGTAAGTACAACTAAATCATGTGAGTTTCCTCACAATGTTTTGATGGATATGGGAAAAATATTGTAAATCATGACCTATGTTATTACTTGCACGAAAATAAAAACCAAAAAGCACGTGTTTTGAAGAATTATATGATAAAGAATACAAGAAGATTTAAATTATAAAGTAAAATAAATATATATTTAGTTGCCCTAGTTTAACTAGGATCTATTTTTGCAATACTTGTTCCCATAAATTTATCTGTGTGAAAATGAGAGAGCTTATGTCACCTTTATGATAAATTGAAAATACATGTCTCACTAAAGACATGTCATGCTAACTTGATTTCGTCTCAAGCTGTGGCATGGAATTGTTGATTTACATTGAAAGAAATTAAAAACCAAGAAAGAAAATCTTTTTAAGACTATCGCGCGTACAAAAGATAAGTACAATTCTTACTGAATCATAAAACTTTTGCTGTCTCGTTTTTAAGCCAATTAAACTTCAAACGCAATATTTTGCCGTACTTCCCTTTGTATCGCATAGATGGCAGCACACATCATTAGACGAAATAAAAATCTAAATGGAAAGGTTTGTTTTATGATCTATGATTCTCGTAAGCTTAGAGCAGAGGTTCTAAACCTTTTCTTGTCATAGACACCTATCAAAATTTCAGAGACGCGCTCCAATAAATATACTGAATTTTGCCAAGGTCAGTAAAATTTCCTTGCAGCCCCTACAATGCTTAAATACTTCTAATACGTAAGTGGGCTTGCCCCAAGAGCTCATTTCATGGACCCATAAGAGTCAATGAATTACATATTAAGTAATTGGGTAAAAACATTTTTATCCTAAATTTCTTTATCATTTTGTATTTTTTGATAAACCAGTCATTACTAATAAAATTAAACCGTTTAATGATGGTAGATAGGGAAAGATACGTTTAGTTTAAAACCACGCCTGAGCCTACCAAGTTTGGCGAAGGTTCATTATGTACTGCATTGGTAGAACAGTAAGTATGTATTTTCTGAAATCATACCTACATATGTAGGTATACGTTCGAGTATAAATCCAAAAGAGGCGCTATAAAAAGAATTTTCTCGGCAATTTTTGGCAGGTGATTGGAGAAAAGATAGTAAAATAATGGGATTTTTAAATTCATATGTGTAATTAATTTATTAATTCTTACGTAAATAAGTGTTCTTATATTGTTTCCAAACAAACAAACAAAAAGGTATGTTTGAATGTTGTTGATAAGTCTTGAATAAATATTTATGTCTATCTATACTATAGTAAAACTGTACCGAGGCCAAAACTATACATTAAAAAAAAACCGACGGAATATGTTTAATTTTCGATACTGAAGCCAAATTTATAAAAAAAGCTGTCTGTCTGTCTGTCTGTATGTTCGGTCATCACGTTAATTCTACTGGACCGATCTTGATCAAGTTTGGCACGAATGTAGGTTAGACACCTGGCCAAAATATAGGATATCATTTATCCCGGATTTCGCAAGGGTTCCCACAGGAGCATCAAAAGACCATAACCTTTTAACGCTATGGGGTGATGGGATGAATAGACACGCTAAGTTTAGCGATGTGGGGTGAATAGAAACATTCCAAACCAAATCGTTACTAATGCATATATTGTATACTAGATGGCGCGAGTAGTTGCTTTCTACATCGCGGTATGTTTTTTTTTCTTTGTTATAAAAACTTCAGTTCAGACTAAATATGTGACAGTACAGTTCGAAGACTGTCGGGTCAGCCAGTGTTATATAAATTTGCAGTTAAACATTATGAAATTATAATCATAATTGAGGAGCTGGCGAACAAAACCGGATTAGTCCACAAAAATAAATTTTACACAGTGGCTAAAAAACTAATATCAATATATAATATAACGTTTGAAAATGCACTTTGTAAACTTTTGCACTTTTGATTGAAAATATTAACAAGGATTGAAGCTACTGGTCTTAGATATCACGATTTAAAAAAAAACGTCTTTTTTACTATAATGGACTTCTCCGGTTTTGTTCGCCAGCTCCTCAATTATAAAAACGAGAAGGTGGAAAATTGTGTTAACACTTTAGTTGTACAAATAGCAACGCACCGCATAACTCCAAATCTTTAATACCAATACCAAGAGATTTAGAAATGCCTTGTGCCACTTTTGTGACACTAGTGACCAATAAATGTCCTGATGTGACATAACATAAGTAACTACCCATAAGTTACAAATTCACCCCGAACTCATTCTAAAAGCCATATTTATTACAAAGTCCTTTCCAAAACTGATACAATATGCTAGCCATTCCAATGTCAAAAGACAAAATAGAAATACTGTAAAATAATTCAAATCCAACTCCAATGTATTGTAAATGACTAAAAATTAAATTTAAAAAGATTAGGTTGTGTCCATACAAGAACATACAAGATGCGCTACGCAAAATTCGCCCGCGATCGATCTACAAACTTGAGACTATACCGTCATCTTTAAATGCATTTTTTTTTGCAAACACAGAGAAGTGTAACCTACGAAGCAAATAAACAGCATATATGCAAAATATTATGCACCTTATACAAATTGGCGCACAGTGGCGGGCATGGATTCTAATTCTCATCCTCTGTTTAACCTATAATTTAGGTTATTTAGTTTATTTTTCTGATTGGGTATAAAGTAAAGAAAATATCTAAATATGAAATCAAGTCATGACGGTGTGACATGTCGCATTATACGCACGCGCCCGCGCGTTTTCGGCGCACCTTTAGCTGTCTGCGGAATAAATGACAATATTTTGACATTCATTAACTTTGGAGTCAATAACCTTCATTGGCAAATTGCAAATGCCATGTTAGTTTAGAGAAATATTTATTCTGAAAATGTTTGATATTCTGGAGGAATGAAAAATGTTACAGCTAATAAGTACTCGCAAAAGTTAGACGAAGGACGTCGACTGTCTTCTTATTCATACCAATCGTGGAATCTAATAAAACCTTTCATGAGTAATTTCTTTGCTGACACATTTCAAAATACGTACTACTCACACTTACATACATAACTTACGCTATAAATTCCTAGAAGGGATAGCCAGAGCTAAGGAATTAGAAATTCCTCAGCCAATTTTGGAAGTTAAGTGGGAAAAGATGGTAAAAAAAGGTTGTCGGTGATGGGTCTCCAACCGCATCGCTCAAAAATCCATTAAAAATCCCCAATACCCTTAGTCGCCTCTTACGTACACCCACGGGAAAACGGGGTAGTGCTATTCTAGCACCACACAGCTATTCATATACTACTATTCATATATATACTAATATTATAAAGCTGAAGAGTTTGTTTGTTTGTTTGAACGCTAGGATTTTAGGAACTACACAATCAATTGAAATTGAAAAAATCGTTTTGTGTTGGATAGTCCATTTATTGAGGAAGGCTTTAGGCTATATATCTTCACGCTGCGACTAATAGGAGCAAAAAATCTGCGAAAGATGTTGCAAAAACGGGGATAATTATTCATATTTGCAGGCTTCCGTTGTGTGCTCTGCGTAAACGGTTGAAGTTACCCAAAAAATATGTACTGAAGAATTATTCCTCTTTAAACGATCTAAAAAAATGTCCACGACAGTATTGGTCTAGCTTTTAAGATTGACCCACTATAACTATTTTTATGGTAATCAAATTTGAAATTTGAAAACAAAAAATATATCATTTACGCAGAAGTACTTTAAGATATATTATTTCTTATTTAAAAACACAAATTGACACGGACGAAGTCCCGGGGAACAGCTAGTAGACATATAATTTGTCGTAATCGAATATCGAAAGGTTTCCTTTTTGAATAAAACAGTCCTTGGTGGTTTACGGTTATTTCTTAGGAATAATTCATAACTGACTGATGGAATATTAAAATGTTTATACTCATTTGACATGATACTCACATGAAGTCTTCAGTTAGTTTTCATTTATATAGATTTTCAATTCAACTTCAATTCAAAAATTACTGGCGTGTTTTTTAGCTTTGCGATAGTAAATATCCCACCAAAAACATTTTCATGTAAAATGTTGCCAAGACGAGCCCATATGACTCGCACTGTCAAAAAGTTATCAGATCTCATGTAGAGCCAAGCTTCTAACACTACACGCCCTAACTCTTCACAAACTCTACACCTTAGTCAAAATATGTGGCTTGGCCATTTCGCTACATTCACATCGGCGTAAGGTGAAAAATCAATTCACTGTTCATTACTTTTGTGTTATACAATAGTTCTTGTAGTAACGAACGGCCAAGCCACATATTTTGACTAAGGTGTAGAGTTTGTGAAGTTAGGCCTTGTAGAGTTAGGGCGTGTAGTGTTAGAAGCTTGGCTCTACATGAGATCTGATAACTTTTTGACAGTGCGAGTCATATGGGCTCGTCTTGGCAACATTTTACATGAAAATGTTTTTGGTGGGATTTCATTTCTTTTTGTAAGTTGTTTGTAACATTTTTTTTTTTATTTTTTCTTCTTTTTTTGGGGTGTATTTCTTGCACATCAGAGACGCCTTTTTTATAGCCCACTCTCTATCTTTGCCTTTTTTCTTTGTTGATTTACTGTTTATAATAAGTGATAGATCAGATACTGTCGATATGTCTCAATATATGTCGATTATTTTTTTTATAACAAGGAGTACCTATACATATATATATCTGAGGGCACCAAGTTTTAGATTATTATTAGATTAGACCTCTAGCGTCATCAAAAAGTAATCTTTTAAAATTACAGGTCTCATACAAACTCCCATCCCCTAGTTTAAGGGGTTGGAGGATGAAAGTTACAAGTTTTATAATTTTTTTGTTGTTTGTGTGCTAATACTAGCTTACATACAAAATTTCAGCTTTCTAGGACATTAGGAAATACCTTAATAATTTTGATGATCATCAGTGAGTCAGTGACGAAATCAGCGTTTTTTAGATATAAATAAAATCTGAAGTATAAAAGCTAATGTAATTAAAACTTAATATGTTCAATAAGTCCGCTATTGACAATATATCCCGAAAATTTTGTTGATCTAGCATAACCCAAACCCAAGTTATGAGGGTTCAAAAAAACGACGAAGCGTAGGTAAGAAAAGGTAGGTAGTGCCCGTGCGCTTCGCTTGGCTCGTCTTGGCGGGGGCACTACCGTGCCCCCAGATATTCAATGTGAAATTAAAATTGAAAATTGTCTTATTTGCCTTAAATATGTACAAATGTGAACAATATAATTTTAACCTATATTGAACAAGCAGCATAAAGGAACAGTCTCAGCATCTGCTGCAAACAGCACCATTGGTGCAACAAATTAGGTCTTTAACTGTAAGCGGTAAAAAAATCGTACATTTATTGTATTATAGAAAAATATTATTGTTCTTAGTGTTTTGAAAAGAATTAAACCTGACATTGTTACAAGATTTTTCTAGAACTTCTCACCTAACCACATCTTAAGTATGTTATATATATTACACATAAATGTTTTCCAACTGAAAACATGCACGGATTTCACTAAATCACGTGTTCGAAAATATTGTTTAGGTGTATCTCATTGCTAAGACCATGACCGCTGAATGATTTAATTTAGATTAAATTAACTCGGACTACATATTTATTCTTATTATTATTTTTTACAATAAAGACCCCATGACCCGTGTCGGTCTGTTTATTAGTTGATACTTGCCTCATATATTTTCGAAAAGATAAAATATAGCTTGTCATCATTATATTGAGTAATCCCAGTGAAAGTATATAATATATATACACAAAACTTTAGTGAGTTTTGTTACAAGATAGCACAAAACAACGGAAGACAACATAAAAAGTTATATAGTCTTATAGCATTCATTGAAAATTCGCCTTGAATATTTCTTACACTTATCAATACTCCAGTACGTACAGTATGTTATTTTATAAAATACTTTAAATGATGTTGCAAATGTAAGTCCGATATTCCGTAATAACTAGCAAATCTGCAACGCTTGATAAAATTGTAGGCGGATGTCCTGTGCTATCCAAGCAAAGCAAGCAAGTGCTGGGTTGTTTTTATATTTATGCCTCATTATTGTATGCATTTATAGAGTATGCTAGCACCATACTAAATCTCCAAATCCTTTATCCAAACACTTATCCTAGTCGTTTGAAACAGAGATTACCTAAATTTTGAAAACAGTAAAAGTACCTTCTACCAAGTAGAACGTATAAACAATAAGAAAATTGATGAAGAACATAGCCATAATCATTTTCAACTTTTTACATGATTGATGGTTTGTAATCTCGCTCATACATTATTCGCTTGTTAATATGAACTGTTCTGTATGTCATTTGAATATAACGTGACTAAAGGTCCATGTTCTCTCAGAAATATCTATAAATATTTAAGTTTTTGTGGCTGGAGTATGGTTGTTATATAACTATATCAAAAAATGCTGACCTGAATGATTGACTTATCTTTGTACAACAAAATAAAAAAAACAGCTTTCAAAGTTGTATCTTGATTTGCAAGGTATAAAATCGGAATATCCATTAAATAGCAAAGAATAAAATAAAATTAGAAATGAAATTATAAATAGAGAGGATGGATGATAGAAAATTGGTAAAAGGGATCTATAGAGCAGCCCCGGATCTAGGGGGGGGCAAACCGGGGCACCTGCCCCGGGCGGCAGTTTCAGAGGGCGCCAAAATCAGTTTAGTACATTCTGTATAGTTGTAGCCTAATTGGCAATACTGATAACGTACGTATCACTGCCGGGGATTCCCCCGTATGTCACATGTAGCACTTGAGGCTACACGAACCGAGCCGAATAACCCTTTACGCCAAGGGACGATCGTTGTTTAGTTTATTTTAGATTGCGTGTCCGAGTAATTAGTAAAATGAAACAACAAAGAGCCTACATGAAAACTTCGCCTTCCTCAGTGGTCACGCATTTTTAAATATGTCGACTGATGATCTGCAGAAACATGGAGCCGATCTAGCTCGAAAATATTCAAAAGACTTGAATGTAGTTGATTTTTGCCAGGAACTTTCTATATTCAAAGGCCTAGTAACGGAAATTGATGAAAAATCAAGTGCATTCGACCTGTTACAACATCTGTGTAAGAATGACTTGCAAGAAGCGTTTCCTAAGGTTAGTATAGCTTTGAGGATATACTGCACATTACCGACGACATCTGCCAGCTGTGAGCGAAGTTTCAGCAAACTGAAAATAATTAAAAACTATCTGCGTTCAACAATGAGCCTAAAACGTTTATCTGACTGCTTTTGATAAAACTGCCTTTGAGACGGACTTTGATGAGCTAATAGATTCTTTCGCGGAAAAGAAAGCACGCCGTGTAAAGCTGAAGTAAGATAAAAGAGAAAAAAAACACGACGAGGAAAATTAAAAAAATGTCTTGAATGTCGGGAGCGCTGTTAATTTTTGTTGTTATATTTGATGTCACACTAAAGAAAAAGTTATTAGTAATAAATAATAAAGAGTACAAATTTATTAAAGAGTATTTATTCTTTCGGCCACCAAAAATGCCACTTAGTGTTAATCAAACGCTCACGAGAGGGGGCGCTATATCAAGTTCTTGCCCCGGTTCGAAAAAATCGTAGATCCGGGGCTGCTATAGAGCTAGTGTGGATGGTAATGTTAGTAGAGGACGACCACGGAGAACACACTTGGACCAAATTGAGAGTGTGCTCAAAAAGGCTGGCGTCCGAAATATGAAGAATAAAAGAGCATGTATGAAAAGATTGATGGATGTAAACGAAGCTAGAGAGGTTTGTCAGGATCGTACGAAGTGGCGATCGATAGTCTCTGCCTACCCCAATGGGAATTAATGGCGTGAGTATATGTATGTATGTAAATGAAATTACTAATATTGGGGAAATACAAACAACGTAAAATCATCCCTTGATAATCCAATTAGTCTTAGCTGACTAGTTTAGTGGTTATTTGGATTATTCCTTCACTTAGCTATTTTGAAATTATGGCTTTTAAGATTTTGCATTAAGATTGTATATTAACATGATACGTGTAAAGATAAATCTTGATAAGAATATGCATTCTGTAAACCGATTAAGATGATTGTGAGGTCACAAGCTGAGAGCGTCTTGAGTATTTACAAAAAATCTATATATTTTGCCTAAATAGCGACCACTATCAGTTAAAATCATTTTTTAAAAAAACAAGAGTGCTTTTAAATTAAGTTAATTGGTATCATTTTTAAAACGTATAAAGTTTAAATTTAATGACTCTACTGTTGATTCGGAAGTGGTTTGTAAAGTGAAGAAGCAACAAGAAACTTCTTACAACACAGTTTTTCTTTTAGGGTTCCGTAGCCAAATGGCAAAAACGGGACCCTTATAGATTCGTCATGTCTGTCTGTCTGTCCGTCCGTCCGTCCGTCCGTCCGTATGTCACAGCCAGTTTATTCCGAAACTATAAGAACTACATTATTGGAAATTGGTCCGTAGATGTATTCTGTAAACCGCATTAAGATTTTAAAATAAAATCTGAAAAAAAAACCAAAATTTTTAGGGTTCCCCATACATAGAACTGAAACTCAAAATTTTTTTTTTTCATCAAACCTATACGTGTGGGGTATCTATCAAAAGGTATTTGAAAATGATGTTGAGGTTTCTTATATAATTTTTTTCAAAACTGAATAGTTTGCGCGAGAGACTTTTTCAAAGTGCTAAAATGTGTGTCCCCCCCCCCGTAACTTCTAAAATATGGGCATGATAATACTGAAAAAAATATATGATGTGTATTACTATACAAACTACTAACGAAAATTGGTTTGAATGAGATCTAGCCCGTAATTCTATTTTTAAACGTCATAAATCAAATTACTTACCTAATTTGGCTCCCATGATTTTCACACAAACGGGATTTTCTATATATATGATAGTACGGAACCCTTAGTGCGCGATCCGACTCGCACTTGGCCGGTTTTATTAAAAATATATATAATTCATTAAGTTTTTTGTTTAACGTACGTTACACTTTAACTTAAACGTCGTATCACTGATATAGTTAGGTACATACATACATATACTCACGGCTGTAAATCCCTAGAAGGGGTAGCCAGAGCTAAGGAATTCAAAATTCCTCAGCCATTTCTGGAAATGTGAGTGGGGAAAAGATGGTAAAAATAAAGGTTGTTGGTGATGAGTCTCCAACCGCATCGCCCAAAAATCCCTTAAAAGCCCCAATACCGTTAGTCGCCTCTTACGTACACCCACCGGAAGAAATGGGGTAGTGCTATTCTAAGCCGACACTACACGGTTAGGTACTTCATACAAAAACTAAAAAAAAACCCATGTTTAGTTTGTTTAGAAATTGACCATTATTGGAATAGTTCTAAAGTGTGTTTGCACTTACATTATAATAAAATTAATTTTCCGTAGCATAATTGGCACAGTAAAGAGGTAACGGATGATCATAAATGAAAAATTATGTTTTTTATCATGTCGGTATTATTTACACGCATGCGATTCTATTTTATGTAATGCACCAGACTTCTACCTTAACATAACAAAACATTGCAGATGAACTGCACTAGCGAGGTGTTAAATGTTGTTATCATAACTTTGTCTTTTTATTATTTCATACATACATATACTTAAGCCATTATTTCCCTTTGGGGTATGCAGAGACTATCAACCGCCACTTTGCAAGATACTGGCACACCTCTCTTGCTTCGTTTTCATCCATCAATGCATGCCCTTTGTGCAGTATAGGGTACACCAAATGAAAAATCAAAGTATACAAGTGCGTTTGCCAACCCTAGTTGTAGCGGCAACGCGGTCACGGCCGGTTGTCGCACCTACCGTTCTAAAGGTGGGCGGTTATACTTGAACGTGGAAAACTAACGATATACACAACATTGCGCTCGAATCTCTGTAGCAATTTCTGTGGGAGGGTATTGTGCGACCTTTTTGGCAGTATCATACTAAGAATGCAACTGCACTTTGCTCGACTATACTCAACCAATGCTACTGAAAAAGTTTTTGGGAAGGTATGAGATTTTAGATTATCCATCAGATTTTAGGCAGTCATTTCCAAGTGCTGGTATAGTTTAGGATAAAAACATACTTGAGAAATGAGTAAGCTTACTTGTTAGCGTTTTGAGAGAGTCTAACGTACGTTGAGAGTCAACGTTTATTTTCATTGTATGTCAGGCTGTTGAACATACGCTTACAGAAATCGAGCATCCTTGAAGATATTCATAATAACGGGCTTCTCATCATCTTCAGGTTGGGCATCTGGTCTTCACTTAAGGGCCTTTGAGCCCGTACCCAACGGTGACCACATTTAAACGATAGACGACGACGAGAATTCCAGACAATACGGAACTGTAACTCATGACAACTGTAACAAAATGTTTTTTGACCTATATGTCAGTATCTCACTTATCATGTGACATAGTCACTCTCACAAGATTTATGCTAAGGCGACTGCCCAAATTTTTATTTTTATAAGCTGTGTGATTTGTTTTTATATTTAATTTCTTTGTATGGTACCTGATTTCTATATTCACCCGTTTCTCTTATTGAGCTCTGTGAATGCTCATTGAAAGTAAAGACTACTTTGTCTCTGAAAATAACTTACCAAATGTAGTTACAAATTATATTATACTAACTGACCTGACAAACTTCGTACTGTCAAATTTGCTTATGACAACGCTTAAACCGTTTTTTCCGGTACTCTTAGTTCAATCAGGCGTGAATATTTTATTGGTCATAATTTTGCGGGATAAAAAGTTTCCTATATTATAATTACCATCATTAACAAGCATTTTGCCAAATTTCATTCATATAAATTATGTACTTGAGGAACCTTTTTGCCTCAAACCCACAAACATCCAAACATCTAAACTTTCACATTTATAATATTAATATAATTATAATATTAATAGGATTATTCACACTAAGCGCCTTAGCGCCTATTTTTTCACGTTAGTAAGTAGTAGTTAATTTTCTATCGTATATAAAAAGCTATATTCTATAATTAAAATTAATTATTAAAATTATAAAAAAATGTTTATTTGGCTTTAGTTAATACATTTGACATATACATAAATCATATATAACACAATTTAATTTAGGAATTTGGCGACTTTACAAAAAAAATTGTCGAACTCTTAATTTAAACTCTTTTGCTTCATGATACAAGAATAGATATGTTTTGTGGTTAGTATTTGATTGAGTAATAATCGACATGGTAATCTAATTATAGAAATTATTAAGGTTCTGGCAGAAAATCAGTGGTACAGGTATATATATATATATATAAATATATATATATGCCTTTGCTATATTGCTGAGCCAGATTCCTATTCTTGCCTCTTATTCGCATTGCACTATTTTTTAACTGAATTTGAAGATGTAGTTTTGTTTTTATTTCTAGTTATACTTTGTTTTTAATTTGTTTTTTTTATACTTATTTTAAAAATGTTGTTTTCTGTTATAAGAGGCTTCGAATAAATATCTTCTTTCTTTCTTTTCTTTCTAACAACATAGAGAACTTTATTAAATAGGGTGGAAATAGAACGTAGTTCTGTACAAATACATCTAAAAAAAATCCGCTAAAAACTTATTGTCAAAATAAGTAGTCCCTACACTCTGATTAGTTAATTAAATTTTCTGAATTTTATTGTTCATACATTTGCTTCGCTTGACTTAGTGAAAATGCACTGAATCATTTACGGATTTTGACATGCTTGGCTTCTTCTCTTTTTAGTTAAGTTCTCTATGTCTGACAAGGTCATTTTTTGATATTTAACGGATATTTCTTAAATGTAAGTTAAATCTGTAAGCAAAGATAAACCAGCAGTTGATATTATTCAAATTTATTAATGGGCAATAAATTTCAAGAACTGCATTTCTCGTTTTATATTGGCCATAGCGAATCATGAAAAGTAGCTAACGACTAATTGCTGATAATTAAAATGCAAAACAGTTATAACCACACAAGAAATCAAACACTTGTAACTAAAAAACATCAGTTTCTAAGTTATTATAATCTTATTACATAGTCAACTTGTATTTAAAATCAAACATCCGATGAAGCCATAATGGATATCGCATTATGATCTTAGTACTCGGCATATTTACTCTTCGCATATAGATGTATATATATTTAGTACTAGTGGATCGGCCCAGCTTCGCGCGGGTAGCGTAGTTTTTTAAATATCTTAGGTTTCTTTCTTCAGTTACTGCTCAAGCATTGTGAAAATTAGCGCAATGTTTTCAATTTATTACATTTATAGCACTCCCTGAACAGTGTAGTTTGGTGATTTTGAATGCGCTTTTATGAACGGTTCAGTATTTGCGTTTATTAGCAAATTTTTGATTAAAACGCTATGAGTAATAAAGTGTTTATAACAATCTAAAAAAGAAATCATTACGTGATGTAGGATGCAATTACTGGCGCCATCTAGTATGTAATATGTAAATTAGTAACGATTCAGTTTTGGTCACGGGCGCGATGGCTTATTTTATGTATAATTTCGGTGTTTCTCTACCGATTTCTATGATTCTTTTTTTATTGAATAGGTAATAATGTTACCTTTTTTAAATTAGGGATGAATGAGCGTATTATAAACGTAAGAGTAAACAAATATAATCAGAATGCTCTGAACTGCTAAGCTATCAGGAGTTACATGTGTTATTGTGAGTCAACCATAAAAGCTAGACTTATACTGTAACGGGAATTGTTTTAGACAATTTTATGAAAAATATTTCCGTCATACATGATTTCTATGTAAGTTTAACCATTAAGGCTGCACATGCGACGGAAGCTTAAAAAATGGAGTAACTTCTCCCGTTTTCCCAAAATTCCCCTTCACTACTCTGCTGAAAAGTATACTATAACCTGCCCAGGAGTATGAAGAATAATTGTGCCAAGTTTCGTAAAAATCCGTCGAGTAGTTTTTGTTTCCATAAGGAACATACAAACCGACAGTTAGACAAAAATTTTACTGAATGCATTTTTGGCATCAGTATCGATCACTAATCACCCCCTGCGGTGCTAGTACGATAAGTAATGAAACACGTCGGGGCGCACGAGAAAGACGTTTTTGTCGATGCAGCCGTAGAGAAGATCCGTTTCTCGACCGTCGCTAGCACAGCATGTAAAAAAAGCGTATGTTCAAGGGCGTGTGACGTCACTGAGCGAATGGTTTCGTGTTTTCTCGACGAGGGTAACGACAACTCCCTTCTTTTGCTAGCACAGTGTTACATTACGCGAAGACATATGTCGACGCTGCGACGACATAGTCATGATATTTCTCGTGGTGAGGTTGGGGTCACGACAACAAAATATAATTACGTAATTTTGTTATTAAGATACAAAAGTTAAATTTTTCATACAATTTTGAATGAGTATTACATATTTAAGTTTAAAACTGCAAACTTGGTAAATTTTGATCGCGAAACATTGGTTTAAAGTAGCACTACCACGCCTTTTTTGTTATTGTATTTATTTATATTTATTTCACTCTAGATTTGTGAGTTTTAGTTTAAAATTCTTAACTGTTTTATTATTTAAGGTGCAGTGTATGTTTTAAATACCACTACCTTATCTCTTTTCACGTCAATGATTATGGAATATATTTTTAAATAAAGTTTCAAAATGATTTGTTATTTTTAGTTTGAAACTGTACTTAATTACATAGTTTTAGTTTTTTTTTGCTGTTACGCTGTGCATCGGTTTAAAAAAGCACCACCCATCTTTCGTGTCATTATTTTGTTTATCAATATTTTTTCTGAAGTTTGACTTGGGAAACATGAAATTTAGTTCAAGTCTGTTGGCACAAGCCAATCACAATGAAACTGTTGCGTCGGTTTTAAAAAGCGCTACCCCATTTCGTTTTGCCAAGTTCGAGATGTTAATACAACTTTCTTACATAATTATTATCGACCATTTAATCATTAAATTGTCGCTTGTAAACTTTACCATCTTTTATTTTGCCGCAATTTTCTAACTCTATTAAAATATGCAGGCACAGCTATTTTACCACAGCATCAGCATTATGCTGGGCAACAAAATTGCCCCAAGGTTGCAATCTATATATTGCTTTAGCAATACACTTGATGGCAATATGTTCATATATATGATAACAGGAAATAGGTATTTGGAATAAAAAACAAGGATTCAAAAAGAAGACATTTATTTATATTATATATATTTATTGTTGAACACATGTAAGGCCACTTTTGTAAAATCGACACAAAGCAATATCTCAAAATTATTCAACAGCAACACATAGTTATAGTGTAGTAGTCTATTAAATGACAATACAAAGCAATGTTTAAAACAAACTACCAAATTAATCTATATTATAGCAGTGCATGCAACTATATAAATATATTTTAACCCCAACCGCACAGCTATACAAATAATTGAGGTAGCATTTTAACTTACACAGCAATAATACAAAACTTTATAAAAAACTCACACATAATAAGAGTTGCATTTAAAGGACTATTGTATCATGCTTGTCTTATTTGATACACTTACTTACAATATGTTACCAATACTGACTAACTAAAATGTTTTTAATTCATCAAGACATACTCATTTCAGTTACACACCGTATAGTAGTTCACTATTTAACTAAAACTAAATTAACAAAACAATTTTGCAACTGCAACACTTATATACTATTCAGAAGCTTCTCGGTCTTATTAGAGGACATTCAAAGTAAGATGGGTATATATATATATATATATGATACTCCTTTTCCGCAATGTTCTGAAAATAAAGAAAATATGCATTAGTTACTTCGGTGATTCTAAGTATAATCTAGTCATAACACCTCCATTCATAACCTTACGATGGGGTACAGAGATCATGTGTACTGCTCAACATGGTCACCTAACGTTCTTATTTAGGTGTCTATGCCTAGATGAAGCTTTACTTGTACATACATGACAGAACATAATTAAATGAACTGAGAAGTTTTGGCTAGATATTATATACCCTGTTTTATACAAAATAATGTGATTTATAGCCATGAGTATAGGTATGGTGTGGCATAGGTAAGTATAAGTGTTATGTCTATTCCAAAGTAAGATTGAGGAGTAATATTTAATTTTTGGTTTAACTACTTATTTCATATCATCGTCAATACATACATAGGATCGCGTCAAAAGTTCTCACTGGGGAAGGCAGATACTATCAATCATTACTTTTAGATTCATATAGCATTCTCTATAGGATTTAGATTGCGAATTGTTTCTTTTTTATTTCTTGTACGCTATACTTACGACTGGTAAAAAGTGAAATGAAAACTTACGATTTTATTAAGTCTCATCCGATCAATATCGGTTTGCCGGATTCTTTGATCTCCGGATGGGCCTCAAGTTACGAGGGTCCACAACTCCACATCGTCTATACACTTGTCCATTGGAGGGATGAAGCCAAATAGTGGCTAAATCGGGGATGGTGTTTTGAGTTTCGAATACACTGGTCTGTAAAGTTAAAAAAATGCACATTAAACTTATACAACACATTTATAATCACTCGCATATTCATAAAGAAACTTATATACTTACTATATCAACAAATAGTACTCCATCCTTGAAATCCGTTTATTTATATTTAAAACCGATAGAAACATAACAAACCAACACGAAACGACCATCTTGTTTTATGTGGCAAATAACCCATAGAATGACAACTTCTCTCTGCCAACGTCAACAAAATCTTGAAAATTTCTACCTGTTGAAATTTCGTTTACTCAAAGCTGTATAAATGGTATATTATCCATAATATGTTATGAAACGAGAAAAATATAAGAGTGTATTTAATATACCTACATAAACCTCTAAAATGGGTAAAATAATTAGCCGTAAGCAAAGTGGTAGAAAGACACCAACTAATTTTGAATGAACTCAAATACACACTAAAATAAAAAGTAAAAAACCTAATTGACCGACGGAAAGTGAACGAATAAACGTCTTCTCGGCCATGAAAGATTTGTCGTCCTCTCTCGACATACAAGACTGTGCTAACAAAAGTGGGAGGAGTCCGAGAATTTCGGAAGCCACGACAGACGAGATATCTCGACTGTTATTACTTGCTATACTAGCGCCGCTGATAGTTAATTTGAAAATATATTTCATGTACAGAATTGACCTCTCTACAGATTTATTATAAGTATAGATTAATATCTCTTCCTGTGTTGTGTCGGCTTAGAATAACATTACCCCATTTCTTCCGGTGGGTGTACGTAAGAGGCGACTAACGGAATTGGAGCTTTTGAGGGATTTTTGGGCGATGTGGTGTGAGACCCATCACCAACAACCTTTACTCCACCATCTTTTCCCCACGCAACTTCCAAAAGTGGCTGAGGAATTTCTGATTCCCTAGCTCTGGCTACCCCTTCAAGGGATTCATAGCCGTGAGTATATGTATGTATGTATGCATCTCTTGTAGGTATTTGACGGTTTCTCTTATACGATTTATCGTTAATAATAATGCTCATTTAATTAAAGGATAAGTACGGATTAAAAAGCATGTATGAAATGCCTCCTAAAATCTTAACTATTGATACTTTGTGTTAGACGGAAATTTGCAAAACTAAGTTTTACCACAACGGCTGCTTGACTTATTTTAGGATTATTCATCATTCACTTGATGATTTCTATGTGCTGCTACAAATTCTCCCATCTAAGGTGATACATAAAGATAGTTGTTGTTTTAATAGTAGCCTTTTCCCTCTTTTTCATTCACAATAACTTTTAATTTAAAAAAATATGGAATTTTAAGTTTAAACGGAAAATGATGTAAAAATGCCACAGTCCGAAGTGAGTGATTTTTAAGATTATGGAAAGCTTACTACCTTACTTATATTAGTAATACAAATAATGTCTGTAAATCTATGTTTGTTATTTATCAAGTCTTAACAGATTTGGATAAAATTTGAAATAACTTTACTTTTATATCCTGACTTCACACATAGACAACACTCTTCAACCCGGAATATAAACTGTTAAAGTGGAATGGTCGTCGTATTAATATCATAAACGTGAAAGTTTAGATTTTGTGAGTTTGAGGCGAAAAAGCTCCTGAAGTACAGCATGTATATGGATGAAATTTGGCAGAATGCTAGATAATGACCCAAATTATCAAATAGGATACTTTTTATCCCGGAAAAAATTTACTAATAAAATATTTACGCCAGATTAAACTAATCAGCTAGTAATACATTAAACAATAGCGTGATTGACTGATCGACCACACACAGCCGAAACAACTCTACGTAAGAATCTGTTCTATCTTATTATGAATAATTTTATATATATTATATAATGGCTCTCCAACCGCATCGCCCATAAATCTGTAGGATATACATAATAATATTCTATATTTTTTTATATAAGAATGAAGTAGTCCGTACAAAGTAAAGTACAATACAAAAATAAAAGTATTACTAAATGGAACGCTAAATAAAGTGGTTTACGAATTTTAATTCATCTAATCTTTCAATTCATCAATTCTTTGGATTCAGCTAATTATATGATATACTAAAAATGAAACAGGAATTGTTAAGATTGCGAATTTAAATATTTGGCAAATGTTCTAATGGAGTGCTTCCTGGTATCGTCACTAAATCCCCGATGACGATCACCTAGTTCCCTGAACTACCAAAAATACAGTAATAGGTTATTGCGTGGAAATTTGTCCGCCGTCCAATTTTTACTATTCATTCGATTATTGTTTCGACTTAGTCAAATATCAAGTATATGCTGCACGTTTTAGTTTTACTTGAGCGAAGCACATGTAATTCATACTGGTATGTTATCATATAATTCATATACATATACAATGATAAAGTATTATTGAACTAATTCCATTAAATCTACATCCAAGATTATGAATGTTACCATTGAAATAAAATGAGCGATTTCAAATAGAGTATAACGAGCATATCGTCTGAATCGCCCTTTTCCTAACAAAACACAATAAGTAATCTAGCCGATTATTTATTAGAATATTGTTATTCGGCCCATTGCCCTCTCGGCTATTAGTGATCGGATTCAAGCTTGGGTTAGCGCAGGAACGGTGCAGTGCCCTCCTTTCACCTTCTTCGTCCGCTGGTCTGCTATGGCTGCAGAGCCCTGAACTAGTTCATAAAACCTACACCAAGCATCTCTCTAATAGCCTTTGCGTTGCACAGTTAGGGTCATTTATTTTATACATTGAAAAGCGTTATTTAAAGTAGAGCTAAGTTGTACGTTTCCTCGAAGTTTATTTTGTTTGATCGCCTTAAGGGAGTGTGGTGTGTTTATTAGAACGTCTTTATTTAGTTAGTATTATTATCATAAATGGTAGATTATCTGATGACTCATTGAGGTTATAATATTTAAATATAACTTGGATTACATTCCTGCCGTAAATATTGTTGAGCCGCTTAAAAACGCATTTTATCCTACCGATAGGAGAGATTAAATGTCGACTAGAAAGTTAGTATCACTTTATGCTACCGGCATAGGGTCTCTCTCAAGAAACTTCTGTATGGTTGTCACAATCAATTGAAAATATATATTTATTATATCACTCAGTTATAATGATTTCGCCCTGGGGATTTCTTATTTATCGTTCGAAAGCACTTCATGAAAGCGAAAGCGCGAAAGTATGTACATAAACTCGATAATTTTTATTAAACAGTTAAGGAGTTTTTGATGGCCCTAGATTAATATCCTCGTAATTTGTGCTATGGGGTTCAATCAATAATTTACTAGCAAGTGATCATCCTCAGCGTTGCGAATGTGCAGTGATATTACAGATATATATGTGAATCGAGCAAAGGTTATACTTTTGAATTTCGTTTCTGTTAGTAGTCCACAAAGACCCTTAAAAGATGATGACCAAAAATGGGCACTTTGTTATTGCGATGCGAAATCTGAGATGAAATGCACTGTTAAGAAATAATCACAGTTCAATGAGTTCCACGTTGGTCTATTGGATTTTACATAAAAAATCGTTTGAAATATTCTCTTTAATCTGTTGGCAGCGTCTAATTTTCCAATAAAGTCATCTTTATCATCATCATCCTTAAAGCCCATTAAGGTTTCGGTGAAAAAGACTCCAGTCTTGAATGGTGATAGGGTCTTTAGGTTTTAGGTCGCCTCGTACGACGAACCTGCTGAAAAATGGGTGGTAATATTTACTAGCTATTAAATTATTTTTAATTGTTGTTTAAAAAAATTGATTATCTTACTGATAAACTTATAGCCGGGTAAGAGAATATAAAGCGCATTAACTTCAAAACAAAGCAGATGTGACAACAATGCTACAAGTATATCTTAAACATGGTAATTAATCGTACAAATTAGTTTTATCTTTACTGAATGTATAGCTATTATAGTATATAATTAATTGAATTTAGCTCACTATCAGAAGGAGGAGGAGGTTTGATTCCCTGAATGTAAACACACAAATACAACCTATGAAATTTAATCTAGTTTCATAAATTATAGCAGGCAGAACCAACTGATTATCCGAAATTAAAAAGAGTCAGTTACGACTACTATCATGGTAGTCATAAGTCGGCCAACAAGCTCGAGGCCAGCGGTGTGGACCCTACTTCGGGAAGGCTTGAGTCGGTCATTGGCTATGATGATCCAAAACGTCTTAATAAAAATTGTATATTTGCAAAAAGGTTTACAATATCCAAATCGATTTACGCCCAACCCAAAGGTACAAACATTAAAAGATGCTGTAGGTTACTTTCCCCTCTAAGTTTGTATAGGATAGGATTATCATAGTTAGTATTAATGACAGATACACAGCCTTGATGTTGATCTCCAAAAAGTAAAACAATACTAATAAATAAAATTTAAACCAATAATAATCTGATTGATGATAATGAGCAAACTAAAATAAGTACATTGATGAGAATGGACGTGTTCAAATTTACAAAATTTACAACTAAAATACCTTTACAAACTAGCTATTCAAACCTCATTTTTAACTCCGTTCTTACAATGATATCGGAAGTCAAGTTAAAAAAAACAATTTCATAATAACGTAATTGTGTACATTTATTACAACATTTTGTAGTAGGTAATTCTTGCAAAAAACACACGTGGCGCAAACCAGATCCTTCCTATCTATACGTGGATCAAAACAAACATTCGTACACTACGCATATACATTATATAACAAACAAAATATTTTTCAACAAGTTTATCAGAAAAGTGGGCGATATCTGCAAATAACCGGTTATCATCTTTAGGTATATTAACTATCCCACTGATATCACAATCATTATGTTATTTAAACCTTTCACACGTACGTTTCATTTACTGAGCGAATACGGAATACAATGTGCAGCTATGACTTTTTATCTGGGTTGCTCTCTCGCACCGGTTATAATGCCCAAAGATTTTTTGCGCGATGCAATCTTCAATGTTGTTTGAAGAAAATATTGAAATGACTTGTAGGGCGTCAGTGGGGTTCGAGGATGTAGCACATTCAAAGGTGTAGACTGCATTTGTCTGCTCGGCTGCCAGACTTATCGGCTGATAAGATTGCGATATTTCCAAGTATTAAATCGTCTTTATGAAAGACTGGATGATGTTTTGCTAATCGTTCAGCCATTAACAAGCCCCAGAATCACAATATTAAAACGGATTTTTTAGTTAACGCTATTAAGCTATGTAAATAGCAGTAAAAAAATTATTTAGCAAAAATTTAAAATCTACTATCAATAACACTTTTTTTTTTTTACTTAGAGAGCTTATTGCATACATACAAACAGAATCGTAAATAAAAGAAAAAGGGGCATTATGAACTAATAATGTATAAATAAAAATAATTCATGAATAATAATATATTTTTTAACAAAAGATTAGCCATTTGATGATTTGATGGAATAGTTTTCCATCAAAATGTCTATGTTTCATACAAAATTCGATTAACAGCACGGTCATCTACGTATGCATTTGTTTTTTTTAAATATATTTTTAGCCACGGATCCAAACCCCATAAATATTAAATGGGATTACCTTGGAAGCATATCCAACCGAACAGAAATCAATTTTAAAAATCGATAGACTATTAACGGAGTAATCGCGTAACATACATACAAAAATAAAACAAAACATTGAATAACAAAATTTTAAATCGGTCGAAAACTTAAGAAGCAAAAGTATCTCAATCTCAGTATGTTTACTTGTAACCTAGTATATATGTCGTAGGATGATTTGATGTTTAGGTTTTTTGCAAAAATCCTAGGGATTTTGCAAAAATCCGGATAATTAGACAACGGTTATAATATTTTCTAATCTTACTAGGTTTTTTGCAAAAAAACTAGTTGGTTTAGTATGACTCCGAAACGAAATGTCAGTTTTTATTAATACTGTACACTGATTGGTTGATTGCAGTGCCCCGTAATCACGTCATCTCTGATTGGTTGTTAATTAAGACGTACTTATTTCATTGTTCCTACCTAATTTGATTTTTATTTTTATTTTAGTTACAAAAAGTTCCTAAGTATAAAAATAGTATTGTCATTTCCCTTTGCCTGCCTCCGTGGTCTAGCGGTTAAGCGCTTGGTTTCAAGTACGGAGGTCTCGGGTTCGATTCTCGAGGGGTGGTAACCTTACAAATTTAATTTGTAAGATTTAACCCAGTTTGGAAGGATATTGCAGGCTTGAATCACCTGATTATCCGAAAATTAAGATGATTCCGTGCTTCGGAGGGCACGTTAATCCGTCGGTCCCGGCTACTATTACGGTAGTAGTCGTTAGTCTGCCAACCCGCAATTGGCCAGCGTGGTGGACTATGGCCAAATCGCCCTATATAGGGTAGGCTCGAGCCCCTCGGTGGGGACATATATGGGCTGTGAGAATGTTCATTTCCCTTTATAACTCTACTATATAATACCTCAATACTACAATTTAAAACGTACCTACTTTGTTGTTCCTACCTATATTGAAGACGTCCGTGGCCTAGTGGATAGGTGACTAGCTTTTCGGTCTGGAGGTTGCGGGTTTTATCCCCACTGAGAGCAACATTTATGTGATGAGCATATGTGTATTATATAATATTAAATATATCTCTGAGTTAGTATCCCATAATACAAGTGTTAATTAGTTTGGGGTAACTTGATCTGTGTATAATATGTCCGAACGTGATTGTAATTTTACTCCAACAAATGAGTAAATAAATTATTTAATTCCTTGTATCAAATAAGTATTGTCATTTCTTACCTTTTATAACTGAAGCTATAGTATCTCAATACCACAATGACGAACCAATCAGAATAAGTGTTGGTGAGCAATCAGAAATCAGCCAATCAGCATTAAGGAAGTACAATCTTACTAAACTTACTAGTTTTTTTTGCAAAAAAACCTAGTAAGATTAGAAAATATTTTAACCTTTGTCTAATTATCCGGATTTTTGCAAAATCCCTAGGTTTTTTTGCAAAAAACCTAAACATCAAATCATCCTACGACATATACACAATCAATTGTGGCATTTCAATTATGTTTATATCATTTCTTAATAATTACTCTTATCCGTGCGTTTATTAAATTTTCGTGTTATAAAATGTCTATTTTTACAATGTTGATGTCATGTCAACCTGACGCAATTAAGATAAACTTTGCATCATTTTCGTTTAGTCTCCTTCATTTCATTTTATTTTCCCACTATTCGATAAATAGCTTTAATTCACTTACAAAAACCCTTGGCCCTGTTATTTCCAGTCTTTCTAGTCCTGTATATAGATAAGATAAAATAAATGTTTAATCGTGTATTACTTGTAACGTATCCTTGTAATATTCAGAGAAGAAAAGTAAAAATGATTGCTAGGGAGTTGCTTAATCTTTAACCATTTCATATGTATTATCGCAATGGTGAGTAGTTTAACACTTTAAACGACAGTAATCGGCGGGCGATGGCCGTAATGACAATTCAACGTCTGACGTGTCTAATGCACTACTATATACTACATACACTGCACTATACTACACAAGTCCAAGTGGTCTGTAGAACAGTTTAGGTTAGACGGTAGCCCACTAATTATACCTATAGTGATGTTGTATCTAAATCCAACCAAGCTGTGTGGTGTCTGCTCTGAATAGCACTAACCCATTTTTTCCAAGGGGTAAATCGGGATCATACAAGACGATAAGCGGGATTACCACTTAAACATTCGCGGGAGGCCCACCACCTTAAACATTCTTTATATTACAATTCTTTATTAATCAAAAGTCGCCAAGAAATTTCTTATCTTAAAGCCCTTACTATCGCGTTTTAGGATTTATAACCGTGAGTGTGTAAGTATATAAATACGAATGAAACTTCAAATGCATTCATAAAGTATTAAGCAACATTTTTAATGCAGAATTATTGAACAAAACTGTAAAGACAACTGTATTGTCTGGTACGTTGAAAGCATATTGACATACCATATCATCCGCGACCGAAATGGATAATCAATATGGCATTGACCTACTGATGGCAGTGGAGGCGGTTCGAAATATTGTTACCTTAGTATACTTTCTCAGCTCGATCAGTTCCTGTATCGAATCCGAAGATATAAATTAACTTGTTTGAGAAAATGTCATCTACATTTTGCCATTTTTCTAATCACTAACAAATGTTTATTGTTTTTTCGTATCTTCCTGATAGACCGTGATAAAAAGAACAGTTTCAGCAAGGGCCGCCGAAAATATGGGTTTAATGATAAGACACATGTTTGGTAGCGTGTGCAAAAATCTGACGACACTAATAAGGAACTGATTCATCTCGTTCATTTGAAATATCAGCCTAATAAAACGATGCGGTGACTAGAAGACGAAAATAACAAATTATTCCGTAACATGGAAATACCAGTTTATTTTACTGCGCCGTTGATAGGCGAGACGACTCTTTGTGTTGAACATACTTTTTTTTTTATTTTTGGTTTGAACTTCTGTGTCTCTTATAACCAAAATGCTTCCATGCCCATATGTGTATAATCATTTAAATTGGAAGTCTAATACGTGTTGATACATAGATAAAGGTATATAGGGTTTTACATACCGGTAGAGGAGTGGACATGGGAGGATGGAAGGATGGGGATAGAATGGTTCAACTGACTTTTTCAAAACTTTTTGAGAAATGGTTTTAACCAATTGAACCTCTGGAAATACTCCTAATAGTGGTCTAATTTAAATTGAATTACTAAATATACCAAGCAGATTCACCTCTATCTGCCATTTATCCATGTTGAACCCTCTACGAAACATTCTTCATACATATACTCACGGCTATAAATCCCTGGACGGGGTAACCAGAGCTAAGGAATTAGAAATTCCTCAGCCACTTTTGGAAATTGAATGGGGAAAAGATGGTAAAATAAAGGTTTTTGCTGATGGGTCTCCAACCGCATCGCCCAAAAAATCTCTTAATAGCCCCAATACCGTTAGTCGCCTCTTACGTACACCCACCCGAAGAAATGCGGTTGTGCTATTTTAAGCCGACACTACACAGCTACCTATAAAATCCTATACCTATATCCTATTAAATATAATTCAAATGCTTGCTATCAGTGCAAGGCCGGGGCGGATTGCTAGTCTTACACATAATATTATTTAATAGAGAGGATGAATGATAGTAAATTGGTGAAAGAGACATATAGAGCCAACATGGAAAGTAATGTTAGTGGAGGACGAGCTCGGCAGATCGTTTAGATCAAATAGAGAGTGTGCTCAAACAGGCACGTGTCAAAAGATTGATGGATATGAACGAAGCTAGAGAGGTTTGCCAGCACCATACAAGTTCCGATCGGCGTAGGTATATATATGTTTTATTTTTAAACATTGTTCATTCTACCTTGCTTAAAGTTTATTTTTTAAGTAGCCTATACTACAGTGTCCCACTGCTGGGCAAAGGCCTCCCCCTGTTCAATCCACACGTCCCGGCTCTGTGCCACCTCCGGCCGACCCGGCAAAACTTATCGATATCGTCCCGCCAGCAGTCTGTGACTATGTTCGTCCGTCTATCTGGGTGCATACGGCTAATGTGACCGTCCCAGTTCAACCTTAGTTTGGCGGTTTGTGTTCCCACACCAGCAACGCCTGTTAAAGAGCGCAGTGTGGTGTTCCTTACGCGGTCAGTCCTGCGAACACTGAGATTGCTGCGCTCTATTGCTCGCTGACAAACCTTGAGTTTGGACTTCTCAAGTTCTGTCAATGACCAGGTCTGAGCGCCGTACATTAGAATAGGCAGGATACACATGTCGATGAGCTTGCGCTTGAGTGTTCTTGAATACAACTTATAAAATATTAATAAACTACACGTTGCCCTCGTTCAGTGCTAAAACGCTTGCCACTGGAAAGGGTTCTTATTCCACACAGAGTTTCGCAGACACTCATACCCACTATTTTAAAATAAAATTAAGAACGCGGAAAATGTGTCATGAAATGAAAATTAATATGTGTGACCTCCCTCGATATCGTGCTAAGAGATAACATATTAATACTTTCGCACTCACAAATGTGATCTGCTTCGTTACAAGGTTATATTGATATCGTGAATTTTAAACGTTTTACTATCGCACTATCTGGTTGTGCTTGTACCTACTCGTTATTATGACTATAACTATAAAACAACGGAAGAACTACCAATATATTGAAGTATCTGCTGTTTAGTATCTGCATTGAATTGGGCTTCCCCATTTATGGTAGTGCAAATGAAGGCTAAAGATAAAATTGGCCGTTATATTATAGACGCTTTTTGTCAACAAAATATCCTGATCCATATATAAGTGAAGAGAAATTGTAATATCATGCGCAGACGGAGAAGTATATATTTTTGCACACTCATAGTTTAAATACAGGCGAATGCATGAGAGTATTATAAAATTATGAAACCAAAACACGTAAAATCAATGTAAAATTAATTACAAACAACCATTTGTTTTGATCATAATGTTTTTTTTTTAATTTTATTCTATAGTGAAAAGAGAAACCGTAGTCTGTAATAGACCATAGCTCAAAACCAATGTGGGAACCCTTATTGAGGTCTTAATATAAATTGCTGCTCCTTGTTACGAGCAGTCATATTCTCAGTAGTTCATTGCCATCTTCCGGTTGTTACGGCTTAAATATAATTTGACTATTTATAGCTTAGAGAGGGCTTAAAATAATTTGAACACCCTATCATCTGTTTGTTATATCCAAATTGTTATGTAATTTTGTGATTCTGCTATAGTTTATTTTGTAAAGAAAATACATAAATATAGTCGCGGCTATAAATCCCAAAAAGGGGTAGCCAGAGCTTCATAGCTAGAAACTACGTAGTTACATTTGAAAGTTGATATATTGTAAAGAAAATCTATTGGAAATGATATTAATTGGAAGTACTATAACCACTACTTAAAGTCTGCCCATAGCACCCTATTCATGAAACTCTCCATTCTTTGAAGAATTATGATGATACGTATGCCGTAGCATAAGCTACATGCATACATACTCATACACACGACACAGGTCCTAGTACACAAAATGCGGAAACTGCTCATATTGTTGTTTCCTTTTATAACTTTAAGAATACTACCGAGCAAATGTTTGTCTTTTACCAAACAAGATGGTATTGTCTCGTATCTCTGTAATTCAACCACAGGCTATCACTTATTCTCTGCGAACTTGAAAGGTCTTTCTTAAGGTGTTTCCGGGAACTAAAGTAGTAAAGTGCCTCTTAAATTAAGCGGGTTAAGTAAAATACCATACTTTTTACACTATTTTATCGCAGATATTTGTTATACAAATTTCTTAATGTATATGCATGCTTACCTTTTTCTGGATTTCGCATACTTATTGGAGATTTCCTTCGGGATATGATTTGGGAACGAGATCCCTATACCGTGAGTATTTACATACATATACTCACGGCTATAAATCCCTTAACGGGGTAGCCAGAGCTTTGGAATGAGAAATTCATTAGTATTAGATTTTTTTCATTTTTGGAAGTTGATCCGTTTTCCTTAGTTGCCTTGTATGACACCCACGCAACGATATTGGTTAATGCTATTCTGACCCGAAACCGCTCCGCAATCCAACAAAATTATCTCTCTTTAACTTTAACTGACTTTTCATCTGTTCAATAACGAAGAACAAACGCTTGCCTAAAGTGTACAATCAGTACGAAGATAAATCATTCATTGTTGCATGCTTTTTACAATCATTTTTTTTTGGATATTTGACTCAAAGTTGCTGGTTCTTGTGTAAAAAGTAAAACTATTACGTAACATTCGAGTCGTAGAAATAAACGCGACACAAGGAGTTGAGCGAGTTCCTTTTTTAATTGTAATTCATAACTAGTAGGTTCATGAGCTTGAAAAGTGTAGGTCGGAATAAAATGGTTGATCTTAGTAAATAGAAGTCGACCTAGTTTCCAGCATTGTTCGACGCCCGATCTCGGCCCGCAAGGCGTTTAGCCAATTCTATTTTGATTTTTACCTACGCGATTCGGGGACTGGGCCGGCTGTCTCTTTTCAATTTTTACATCGTTTCTACTACGCTATCCTCGTAAATTTTGCCAATCGTAACTTCGCATACGCACAAAAAATTTCAGATTTAGGTTACTGCTTTTCACAAATGAGCACTCAGATTACTTTTCTTATATTTTGCTATAAACATTGCTATTTTTTTCGTTCGTGTGAATTTAATATTATTACTTGCAAGTGGTCGACTAACGTTAGTCTATCAGACGTCAGCATTTAGCGAACTATTACTTTCTAGAATTATATTCGGTTTATTTTCATACGTTTACGTACATGTTTTGGACTGGATCATTGCCAAATTCATTTTAATATTGCGTCGAATCCATATCTATACTGGGACCACCTGTAAGAGTATTAATAAAACCAATACGCCTGAGCGAGAAAATGTTTAGACTTAGAAATGTTCACTTATTAACAAAGTTTTATTTTTGAACATTTACAGGTACAAAATTTAATAATTTATATTCTTCGTATTCAGGTTTTTAATTTGAATGGTAAATAGTTAAAGTTAATAAACAAGTATCTTATCAGTATCACACACAATATCGCAATGTAAACTATAAAAAAAAATTAATAGATACGATCTATTCCACTTCCACATTGGATGACTGAAGAACCGTTGACGACATGCTAAATATGCGAAACAGATGTCAGATAGTCATCACACTAAAATCTCGTGAAGAATATACAGACTTATTAGAACTCTATATGATAGTTAAAAATCTTCTGGGTTTTTCAGAAAAAGAAAATGACATTAAAATGATTTAATAGATAGTAATAGTAACCCATTCTAATTGTTTCTCATTGCTTTTCTTGCTTTGTAGTATTGATAATTTTTCGAGGAGTTAATGACATGTGTCACGTACGACAATATATCTATATTTAGTTCTCAGTTATTTATTGCAAACCATAATACACAATGTGTTTTAATATACTGTGTGTATACTTATTGGTAATCAATCAATGCATACACATACATATACTCACAGCTATAAATCCCTAGAAGAGGTAGCCAGAGCTAGGAAATTAGAAATTCCTCAGCCACTTTCGGAAGTTTCGTGGGAAAAGATGGTGAAATAAAGGTTATTGGTGATGGGTCTCCAACCGCATGGCCCAAAAATATCTTAATAGCCCCAATACCGTTAGTCTCCTCTTACTTACACCCACAGGAAGAGATGGAGTAACTAATACAATAATTTTGATTGTTTCAGATGCAAGTAGATAATAGTGCTCAGTTTCCGTTTTGATAATATTTCTACGTATCAAGTCTTACGTAAAGTTCATTGCAAGCAAACAATATTCAAGGTAAGTAATTTTAAGTTTCCACTATCATATTTATATATTTGGGTAAAACCTTCAGTCATTTAATTACACATATTAAAAACTTGTTATTACTACGAATTGTTCTTGTTAAAGCTGATGTGATGGCAATAACAGAAAATATAAATGGCATAAATCTCATTCCTTAGTATGAAATACCATGATTGTTTTAATGTTTAGTCCTAGTTTACGACTAAATAGTTATACTATGTGTTTAGAAGGGTAAGCATATAGCAGCTTTGTACAGATGTAACATGGCTATGCGTAACAGTCCTGTTGGTGGCTCACGGTGTTTCCTCTCCCTGGAATACCCCTGGAATTTCTCAAGCATTTACAGTTACCAAGATTCACCACAATAATCTATTTAAGTATAAACTTCTCGGTGTAGTGGTGATAGATATCCTAACAAATATGATAAATATAAAAAAAAGTGGAATAAAATATATCAAAAGTCGATGTTAATGTAATAATGTGAGAATGACGAAACACTAAATATTATTGTATGAATGTAAATCTAGTATTCTTTATCGCTCAAAGGCCAAAGCTTCTTTCATATTTAATAAACAACAGCAGCGTCTTTATTCGTCATTATTTAGAAAGATAAACAACTAAGTCCCAAGTACCAAAAGTACATTACTTCAGTTTAATAATTTGTTTGTATTTTAACGGCAAGCCCCTTTTTTTTATTCAATCACTCTAGCTGCTATTTCGCATACAACATACATACGGGGACACCTTATCGTACGAGGGCGGGTCAATAAGTCCGTGACTTTTGGAATAAAACACAGATTTTTTGATCAAAAATTATTTTATTTTTCAACGTAGTCTCCCTTGAGCTCTATACACTTTGTCCAACGCTTCTCCATTTTTTTTATCCCTTCCAAAAAAATATTTGTCGAGGTCCTCAAAATAGGCCTTTGTTTGCGAGATGACTTCATCATTGGAGTCAAATCTTTTTAGCCATTTCTTCAGGTTTGGGAACAAGTAGTAGTCGCTCGGAGCCAAATCTGGAGAATAGGGCGGATGAGGGAGCAATTCATAGCCCAATTCATGGATTTTGCCATGGCAACTGCATTGTCTTGGTGGAAAAGAACTTTTTTCTTGGCCAAATGAGGTCGGTTTTTTTTTCAAATCGTCATTGAATCGGTCCAATAAGTTGGCATAATATTCCCCATTGATTGTTCTTCCCTTTTGTAGGTATTCAATGTGGATTATCCCGCGTGCATCCCAAAAAACAGTCGCCATAACTTTATTGGCCGGCAAACCCACCTTGGCCTTCTTTGGCGCCGATTCACCCTTAGAAACCCACTGTTTTGACTGTTATTTGGTCTCTGGTGTGTTGTGATGGATCCATGTTTCGTCCGCGGTTACAAAACGGTGCAAAAACTCCTCCACATTGCGATTAAACAACGCCAAACCTTCCTATGAAGTTGTTACACGATTGCGTTTGTGGTCGACTGTGAGCAAACGCGGCACCCATCTTGCGGAAAGCTTTCTCATGCCCAAGTGATCATTCGAAATTGAAACCACTGAGCCATGCGAGATCCCTACGGCTTCCACAATCTCTCGCACTTTCAATCTTCGGTCGGCCAACACCATATCGTGAATTTTTTCGATTTTTTCGCATGTAGAAACCTCATCTGGGCGTCCAGGACGTTCGGCATCTTCAGTGCTTGTACGACCACAACGAAATTCTGTAAACCACTTTTTTACCATTGAAATCGATGGTGCAGAGTCCCCATAGTATTTATCAAGCTTTGCCTTGGTCTCGGTAATGGTTTTTTTTCGCAAGAAATAATGCTTAATAAGCACATGAAATTCACTTTTTTTTCCATTTTCTCCTCAAATTTGTGAGTAGTCTGATAAAAATAGCTGTCAAACACAAACTAACTGACGCAGCAAGTTAAAATTTAGACAGGAGTCAACCGACAGATGCCTGTTCACAGGAGCAGTGTTGCTGTTTCAGTAAAGAGGTCAGAAATTCAAAAAGTCACGGACTTATTGACCCGCCCTCCCTCGTAGCATTAAAGGTATTCCCATTTTACCTATAAATAAGGCAGGTCAAGTTAGCGAAGCCAATACACAAAATTGGTACGAAACTGTAGAGGTGGCAACTGCGCCATCGCCACACTTTCAAATTACTCTACTATCGTAACTGTCTTATTATTTCGCTCTGAACAGCCAGCACTGAATTCGGTATCCAAAGTTTTTTTTTTGGTATTTATTAAATATTTTTATTCGATAGTAAACACGAAAATAAAAGACTAATTTGAATATTTTCCATTTAAAATGAGTAATTGTGAAGTTATGACTTTTTTAAAGATTGTTCAACTTTTGTACTAATGACGTCATTGATCTATAAATCACGTAGCGACATGCAGATCAAGCGGAATGTTTTATAAAAATCAACCATATCACGAATTTGTGATGTCAAATGAAATTATTACGATATTATATTAAGCAAACCTATGATTTTCGATATTTTATTAAAAAACTGCAAAACCGTATGTCTTTGAAACAACATTGAAGGTCAAACACTGTTACAGTTTTTTTATAAAATAACAGTCATCTTAGCTTCAATTGATATAATTTCAAGAAAATATTGTTTATAACCATAATATCTCGAAATGGTTTTGTAATCAGCATCACTTTAGTAAAACTTTGCATACCGAATTAGTGTCTAATAGTTCCCAGAAATATGTCTTTAGCCAAAACAGTTTTTAGCTTATTCTCAAATGTCCAAAATACTGTGTTCGCACAGTAATTTGGACATTTCAGTTTAGCGCAGATTTATACTCTGTTCAAAGTTAAATTTACACTAATATTTGACATACATACATATACTCACGGCTATAGATCCGTAGAAGGGGTAGCCAGAGCTAAGGAATTAAAAATTCCTCAGCCACTTTTGGAAATTTTAGTGGGGAAAAGATGGTAATATAAAGGTTGTTGGTGATGGGTCTCCTACCGCATCGCCCAAAAATCCTTTAAAAGCCCCAATACCGTTAGTCGCCTCTTACGTACACCCACCGGAAGAAATGGGGTAGTGCTATTCTAAGCCGACACTACACGGCAACTAATATTTGATTACAGCTAAAATATCGCAGCAATTATTATTCGATTCAGTTATACGATGTTTTGGCGTTTTAGATGATGGTGATGGAGTAGTTTTCAATTCATTGTTGTTATGGTAGGCAAAGCGTCAAGGGTGTAAATATTTGATTGCGAGAGAGCACTCGAATTTCGTTAGATGTATCTTTAAGAAAAAGATCAATAATAAAATATCTTACAAGATCATACAAATATTAATTTGCTTTTGATATTCCTACTATCGTGATTAAGGTTATCATAATATCGATAATATCCCATTTTACTATCGTGGGTCGATGCAAAGGTGTCACAGCGACAACGACATGGCTTCTGTGTTAGTGGAAATACAACTGTATTGTTATCAGCAGGCAGCGAGGTCCCTGTAATCTGAGTCTATGACGTGCATGACAAGATCAAACGTTAATGCCTTAGCTTAGGTTATCATTCATTATCACTCTATTATTGAGTTTATCTTTGTGTTTGTTTAATTTCAAGTCCTTTCTCAGTTTTCACATAAACAGCGTATTTATTTCTAATATCATAGTATTTAAATGGTGTTATAGTTGAATTACAAAGTCTGGCGACAAGTCACTTCATTTTTCACAATTCAAAACAACCCTAGACACTGTCTGTAGAGGTCTTAAGAAAGGGTGTAAAATCTTACATTCCATTTATTTTACCATTGAAGTTTTCATCTATGATGTGTCGTGCCAGATGAAATAATTAATCAGACCATCACGTGATATTTTTAATGCTTGTCGTTTAAAAGTACCTGTCTTTGTTCTCCCTGCACATTACGTTCTTATGTGAAAGGGGGTAGGCGTTTTGCTACTTTCTACAGACATATTATCACATGACTAATTTCAACTTAGTTATTAGTCAAAGTTGAAATGTCACACTCGACCCATCACCGTGAAATGCTTGCTTTTTAAGACAAGAATTATTATTTATGCTGACTCATATATTTTTTTATTTTCAATATCGGCAATATTTATAAGGCCAATTATATTGTCTTCTTTTAACATACCTACTTGCTGAATAAGAATCACCATCAACAACATATTACAATAAGTTAAGCATTTTTTTTATTTTGTATTTAACCGAGAAAGAATAAATAGAAAAAAACTCTCTACGGCAAATGGCTTTCTAGCATAAAACGTATCATCTTTATATAATTAAACCCTACACAATGACGTTATTTCATTTATGCTACACTTCAGTGGTGACGCTCTCCAAGATAGCTTTGCGTGCACAACCCTATTAGCCATTAACACAGACAATTTATGGGCATTTTAAACAACTATGCAACGGACTTTAACGGTTTTTATACCCTTTCCATAACATTGGACTATGAATGAAAAGGGGAATACACTTGTACTTTCATTAGATTAATTATAGCGTCCCGTACTGTATGTAGCTCGTCATTTTAAACACATGTGTGGCTCTAGCTCAGCGTTGCGTTGATAATACAGGTATTGAATGGGAGTCGTTTGATGAGGTCAGTTTGCTAATTGACTTGTTCTACTCGTACTCTTGATATGTTTAGTTTTGCAACAGCTCAGAATATTTCACTGCTACGAGTTTAGTTTTCTATGAAAGAAAATTTTATCTGATTATTACAAAGCAGAATATGATTTATAGTAAAATGAGGTTACACAATTAACAGTAAGGTATTTGTTCAAATTCTCTCAAATATATCCGTAAACTGAAATAATGTTATTATCGAATAAGCTACATTTTTTCTATTCCTCTCACATGTCTATGTACGAGGGGCATGCCAAAAGAAACTAGATGCTCAAAAATTATAAAATTTATTCTTTATTACAAGTATCGATCTTTTCAAGTATTCACCCTGAGCACGTATACACTTTTCCATACGTCTGAACCAATTGGAAAATACCTGTGACCACTCTTCTTTAGATACCTCAGAAATCTCCAAATTATAGGCAATCAGCGCATCTTCTTTGCTTTCAAACCTCTACCCCTTTAGTTTTTTTTTATTTTTGGAAACAAGTAAAAATCACAAGACGCTAGGTCAGGGGAATATGGCGGGTGAGAGAGAATTGACACATTTTTCGAGTTGAAAAAGTCTAGTGATCTGGCAGACGTGTGAGGCGCCGCATTGTCGTGGTGCCAGAGAAGGTGCCGGATTCCTGACTTCGGTCGCTTGTCACACCAAGCTGATATTACTATTGGAGCACAAACTGTTACATACCATTCGGAGTTCACCGTTCTTTCATTCTCTAGCACAACAGTAGCAATATGACCCGTTTTGCAGAAAAACGAAGCGACCATTAGTTTCTGTGTGCTTCGTGCACGGCGACATTTCGTTGGAGTTGGCTCATCTTCAAAGCACCATACAGTCGACTGTCCCTTTGATTCGGGATCATAGCGACGGGATTATATAGCTATGTTTCGTCACCAGTCTGTATATCATATACGTTTTTTTCTCGCCTTCGTTGAATTTATCTATCATGAATGGGCACCAATCCACCGACGGTCTTTCTGCTCATCGGTAAGTTTGTGCGGCACCCATCTCGAACAACGTTTACGGAGAGAAAGGTGGTCGTGAATTATGGGTTGCATTGCTGCTGATCCAATTCCTGGTTCTCGCTCTAGCTCTACTTATGTAATTCGTCGGTTTTCGCGAATAAGTTTTTCGACTGCACGAACGTTTTCTTGCGTGACCGCGGTTGGCGGCCGTCCTGTCTTCGCTTCATCTTCGAGACATCCCCGTCCTCTTTTAAATTCAGTAAACCAATTAAATAATGTTGCTCGGGAACAAGCAGACTCACCAAAAGTAGAAGCCAAAAGTTCAAAACATTCTCGAGGCTTTAAACCTTTTTTAAAGTCATAATAAATCATAGCGCGAAAATCACGTCGACTGAGCTCCATTGTTGCAAGTGAATTCCCGCCAGATTCTCGGAAAAATGATGCTCAAGAAGTGTGTTCTATATTCAAATATGTCAATAAAAAACCAGCTTATAAGATGGTGTTTAGCTTGCCAGTGTCGATTAAATGAGAAAAGAGTATCTAACTTCTATTGGCATGCCCCTCGTATAACTACATAGTTAATAACCGTTGCAAACTTTCACTATCATGAATGGAATACATATACATATTGTGATTTGCGATGCTTTGCTATAATTATATAAAGTAGGTCGTAATCGGTCATGCATGCTTCACGAGAACAAAGATAAAGGGCTGTTAGCTGTTGGAGAAAAAATCCCTTTCATAATTAAACCAAATTAAAGGTAGGTAGCTGTTTAATTATCAGCAAATTTTAGTCGTAATTATTAGACGTCCACTTCTTAACTTATAAAATACTTTTATAATAAAACTTAATTAAAAGATAGCTGTTTTAATTATAATAATTTTTTTATAGCAATTAATAGATGCCCATTGTTAAACTTAAGACCTGTCCTAAAAAGATCACCGTACACCAGTTGCGGCCCAGGGAAGCTCTCATGCATCCGCTTCTCAATACGTTTTTGAAGGCATCAGTCCACTTTGTATATTAATTATTATCACTAGATTTTCATTCATAAGATATCAGAGATTTATAATTTGAGTTATAAGTTGCATTAACAAACTCAGACATGTGATATTCACGTTCTATAAATCTTCAATACATGACATTACGACTAACGCCATGAACAGCCACTAAGACCTCAAACCTTAGTATATTGATACATCGGTTTTAACATTGGAAACACCGGAAACATATGTTATAGATAGTAATAGGTTATTGCAAATTTCCTCTTTCAAACTGATAAACTTTCAGGAAGTCGAGCTCGTTTCTTGGTGCAATATTCTTCATAAACATTTGTTTTTTCTTCAATTAAACTATTGAATCCGGTGGCTATTAAAGAGGTGTTATCGGTATCATTTGCACAATTAGATGCAATAATTTTGGCAGTGTTGGCAGATGTCACAAATGCCATAGGTATATATTTTAAATCATGAATCGGGAGGAAAAATATGCCTTCTAACCATTGCAGTTATCATATCATACATTTATTAGGGTTATTAATGGTAGGGGGAAAACATAGTGGATAAAGCCATATCATCTGGTTTATAAAAGCTATGGGACAATTTACCGTTAAACGTGACGATCTGCTTGACTTGTCCTCTTTTATAGGAGTAGTGTTCCCAGTATCCAGGTAAAAGTGGCGGTGTTGGTACAAGATCGTCACCTAAGGAATCTCAAACTGTAAAGAACGTAAATTATTATTATTAGGAATCATTGTAGTGAACGTATCTTTTGTCCTTTTTTATTTATAGATATATTTTACAGAAAGTGTACCTTTGTTTCCTCTTTATGTTTGTCAAATGGACGAGAATGCATAAACAATTATAGCGCCAATGACAAGGCCTGATTGATTAACATTTTCAATATCATCTTAGATTGGATAAATTGATTAATAGAATCAATGAAAAGTATGCCTCCATGATTTGTGTTCATTAGAATAAATTAGCTGTTAATAGTTTAGATTAGACCTCTTCATCTAAATTGATAGATTCCAGTTAAAATGTCGATTGAATATTCAACAAAAAATATATAAAAAATAGCATGTCAGATAGAACAACATAGTTGACAAACCGATTACTAGATAATGGTTGTGGTCTTGTCCTTATACCAGGTTTAACCCTCAGTTAATCTGGTGCCTAAATATACTCTAATTTATCTGGTGGAGTCCAAGGGACTCCACTAACAATTTTTTGGTTTAAATAAAACAACATTTACAAATAGTAACAAAATTAGGTATTTATTTTAATATCAATTAATACACTATCAGACTTTCAAATCAGACTTTTGTTTATATAATCATTTAAGTTTTTAACAACGAAAACAAAATTATCTTCTGAATTAGACTAACAAAAAGTAGTGCCAACTTCTGGCTACCATTAAAAATATAAACTAAAGTATATTTTAACTTTTTACTTATGAATAATAATAAAAATATAGTGAAATTTTAGAAATTAAAAAAAAAAGGTAAGTGTTTCATATAAAAATAAAAAACGTGCAGCAGTTAATCTCTAGTTGTGGCAACACAATGGGTACATATTTTTCTAGTACAGCCTAAACATACTGGCTTCTTACAGCTATGACATAAATATACAGTCTTTCTCTTTAGGCGTGAGGGACATATGTGACAATATTTTGTTTGGTTTCTAGGCAATTTGTCATCATCATCTTGTTCTTCGTTCACCAAAGGTACTTTTTGCGATGTCTGATATCAACTCGCGCAGCTGACGAGGAAGTCTATCATTGTATAGACGCGATTTCAAATTTGTTTCATTTAGTTGCTTAGCCAAACTATTCAGATAATTCAGACGTGTTATTTGACTGATACCCGCTTGATTTGTATAAATAACATAGCTATTCCATGCACTCAAACTCAAACGAAGAATATTATGAGATGGGGTACGAATACTCCTTGACGGGGGTTCGCTTGACCACTTGAATCGGTTTTTTCCGTAATAATATGCAGTGTTCTCACCCGAAACTGTGATATCTTCATCGTCGGAACCAGCTGAATACTCCGAATTTGTGTCGTGATCCGAAGGTATGCATCTATCTTCGGACTCAGAGAGCAATTCCGCAGGCATATTTTGAGGCACTTGCGACGGTTCAGATTCATTGTCAGACTCCAAATTTTCATCGTTTAGCCATCCCAGTATAATAGATTCAGCATCTGGTTGGTCTAAATTCACTATTTGTCTACTGGACGCCATTTTGTAGCCTAAAAAGAAGAAATTGTATCATAAAACTACAAAAATACAAAGTTACGAAATTAGTGAAAAAGTTACACAAACGCTCTGGTGGAGTCCCGTGGACTCCATGAACGTAATATAATACTATAACTCATAATATAATAACTCACCAATAAATGAGCGCACACGCAAGTCCTTCCGCTCCCGCACGCCGCGCGTCACTGGAGGAAGGTACTGAGACGCATGAACTTATAATTGAAATAATAAAATTTTTACAACGTTTTAAAAATCGTGCGGAGTCCCTGGGACCTAACAGATCAATTAAGGGTTAAATAATAATTGGCCAAATTTGAGCCGAAGTGCCTGTGGGAGTTTCGTAGTATTTAATAGTTAATATTTAGCAGTTAACAAATCCGTAAACAAATATTAAAAAATGTGTACTTTTGCATCGCATATTGGCTAGGTTTGCTAGGATTACCTATATATTTTTGCACCCTAGTTATGGAAATTTACCAGTGACTACTATAACTAAATAGATTACCAGTGACGCTAACTTGTATGAACAGTAACTCGTGTGTAAGTATGGAAATGTCTTAATACAATTATTTGAATAAAAGAAGACTTTAGCCTTGCTCCAAGACTATTACTGACGAATGAAACTTTATATCTTCATGCGTTAAAGTAAATACGGTTCTAATAAAGAAGTCTAGGTAGTAATTGTTCGCCCAGCTACATTCCGAATAGCCAGTGATCCTTGTATAACGTTGTATTGTAATAGTAATAATATTCTAAAAGGTATTAGCAGTAGTTGTCAAGGTTGGACCGGCTCGACTATGCAAATGCTGTCGTGCCTACGATCCTCCTACGGCGTTGGTACAAATTATAGTCGCGGTGCCTTTGTATCCTCTCTACCAGCACAGAGTACTGGCGCTGCAGGTTCTGCACACCAATTACACCTCGATAGTGATCTGGCTCCCACAGCAATATCGGAAGACAGCTTAATAACCATTTGTTAAACGGTAGCTGATCACCATACTTCGGTATAGAAATTAACTATGCGTATGAAAAAATGCCGGCACGATGTCTGGCTTAGTTGCTACGAGACGAATACTTAGGACAGTTGCCAGATTTTACGTTTTCTCGGAAAAAAGTGAACGTAATGTGTATTAATTGTAATTTTGAAGGTTATGCTGACTTGGAAACAGAGTTCCAAAAAAAATGACTGGGTGCTAAAAACATATTCTTTCTGGAACATACCTACATACATTCTTGTATATTCTCGGCTATTAAATCCCAAAAAAATAATTTCTTCATTAACTTTTGGAAGTTTCTACGATGTTTTGTTTTATTTGTATCTCCTATGTATTATGTTAGTTGATATATGATTTTGACTCTTTTATGATGGTTTTGAAATAATTAATAACTAAAAGGCATGGTTGATTATGCTTTTTAGGAGCAAGTTATTGTAAGATCACCACATAATAATTTTACATCGATAAAGACAGAATGAAAGAAAAAAATATATTCCAACTTGATATCATGTCTTGGCAGGGTATTGTTGGCTTAGAATAGCACTACTCCATACCATATATTCCCTGGTATTTCACAAGGGGCGACTAATGGGGCATTTTAAGTCATGTAGCTGATATAGTTCAAGACCCTTTACACCGTTATACTATAAATTCTGCATAGCTAGTACGAGCGATTTTAAATTAGATATCGCGGGGCATAAAACAGCCATCTCTTTCGCATTTGGTTAGTATCGTATGCTGTCATCTCATTCTAACCGACATCGTGTCGATAAAATAGCGCTCACTAGATATCATGCTATTGGTATTGAAACTATGAGTATTCATGCTGGAATTAGATCATAGACGTTGCATTGATTGTCGCATCAAGAGGGTGAGAAGTTGAGTATACTTCGTTTACTTACTATCTATATTATAAAGAGTTTGTACTGTTCAAAGAAGATTATAATATGGTAGTGATATATAAGGCAGAAGTGCGAGCCAAAACATACAGCAGAGGTATACTAATAAATAGTAATAGGCGCGGACCGGTGAGTGACTCGCGCTAGCGGCGACTGAACTTTGGCTCGCGTCCAGCATTTGATTACATGAAAGTGGAAAACTATCTGGCTCTGTTCTGCCAATTACCTTAGAAAGTATACACGGCGTCGAGATTTATGCAAATGTTTCAGTATTTTTCCTATTTTAAGATTAGTTGACTTCCACAAACAGTCCTTCAAGTGGGGACTTGTGGTATTCTCTTGGGTTTGTTGCATCGGCATACAAGTTTGGAGCTAAAAGTTGGAATGGCTCACAAACTAACTTAAAACAACTGTTGCTTAAAAGCGGCGATAGTGACACTTTCGAAAAGCGCTGTTTTAGAACAACATAACAGTTACCCTCTTAATTTGTATTGTTATGAAAAATATCTTCTATCATCACAATATTACAATTACGGTAAAATTAACGAATTGGCAAAAATATCAAATATGTGAATTTTTATAATTTTTAATGGGCCTAGTTAGTAATCCGCCATACTAGTGTCACGCACACATACTCATTTACGCACACCGTTTTGTTCTTAGATTTATATCTCGCTGTAATTTTTTTGTTGCCAATCTATATACGTAAGAATAGCATAATATATCTATGGATATTACCATCTATCTATACTCATAATAAATCTGTAGAGAGGCCAATTCTGTACATTAAATTTATTTTCAAAATAACTATCAGGGGGTGATTGGTGATCGATACTGATGCCAAAAATGTAATCAGTAAAATTTATGTCTGTCTGTCTGTCTGTGTGTATGTTCCTAATGGAAACAAAAACTACTCGACGGATTTTAACGAAACTTGGTAGAATTATTCTTCATACTCTTGGGTAGGTTATCGTGTACTTTTCAGCAGAGTAGTGAAGGGGAATTTTGGGAAATTTTGGGAAAACGGGAGAAGTTACTCTATTTTTTAAGCTTCCGTCGCGTGTGCAGCCTAAATGGTTACAGTTACATAGAAATCATGTATCAGGGAAATATTGGCCATAAAATTGTCTAAAAAATACCATTCAACAGCATAAGTCTATCTTTTATGGTTGACTCACAATAACACGTGTAACTCCTGATAGCTTAGCAGTTCGAAGCATCCTGATTATATTTTTTTACTCTTACGTTTATAGTTCTCTCATTCATCTCTCATTTAAAAAAGTTTACATTATCTATTCAATAAAAAAAGAATCATAGAAATCGGTATAGAAACACCAAACTTATACATGAAATAAGCCATCGCATCCTGTCGTCGCATGTGAATATTGAATCATGCTGGATTATTTTTTAGTAATGTTGGCGCGGGCAAAAGATAGCCGTGAGTATATGTACGATGTATGCAAAGTTTGTAACTCTGATTCTTTGTTTCACAATCACAAAGCTAAACTATTCAGGAGTGCTATAAGTGGCGCTAAATTTCACAAAGGTTGAGCAGCGATTGAAGAAACCCCAGATATTTTTAAAACTACGCTACCCGTGCGAAGCTGGGCCGATCCACTAGTATATCATAAGGTACGAAAGAAATAAATGAGAATTACTTATTTAGTTTTTCTGTTACTTCCAAATTAAAAACAATTATCAAATCAGTTACCATAATTTAGTACCTCCTATGATTTATCTTATTAAAGCAGTTACTTTCTTATTGCATATTTCTAGTCCAAATTAATAGGAGGCAAATTCATAACGCTTGCTGCTAATTTCAGCCATTGCCAAAACGTACTCCAATATGTATATACTTTTCTTGATCTGAAACAAAATCTTTTACGCTAATGTTACCTAAAAAACAACACCAACAACCTTTATTTTACCATCTTTTCCCCACTCAACTTTCCAAACGTGGCTCAGGAATTTCGAATTCCTTAGCTCTGGCTACCCCTTTTAGGGATTTATAGCCGTGAGTATATGTATGTATGTTACCTAAAAAAATAACTGGACAGAAACTGTTGAAGAAAATATATTTTTTCTCATGAATGTTTGTATGGCCCGGTGAATGAATACATATATATTTACTCACATACGGTTTTTTTATGTTAACCGAAGCGAGACCATGAGTCAATTGTAGTGTGCTAGGGTTGTGCACCGATATATCAAGGTCACAGACCCTTAGGCTGTGAAGCCACCAGAGATATGCTTTAAAGCACCAATAGAATCGCTTCATTTATTTGCCGCTAGTGTCGCCATTCATTTAAACCCGCAATTGGCCAGCGTGGTAGACTATGGCCAAATCGCCCTATATAGGGTAGGCTCGAGCCTCTTGGTGGGGACATATATGGGCTGTGAGAAGTGTCGCATGTCACATGTCACATCTAGCGATTTTGTTGGTTCCTAAAAGACACATTATCCTTGCACAGTTCAGCCTCCGATTATTTTAAAATCTAGAATTCGTTTTAATCCTGTTTGGCTCCTATCGTATGACAACCGGCCCAAACAAACCATTGCAAAACATTCAATTAGAAAATCCACAACTGTGCAGTGCAGTTATATATTAATACTGATAATTACCTCGATCACTCATTGTTTGAATATAGTATGGATGATAAACGAATAGAAGTCCAGACGGTTTTATTGTCTTTTTTTATCGGTGGCATTTAAATTAATCTTGTATTGTTTGTTTACAATAATAAGCTATATTGATGGCCATTTTTATAGGGTGTGGTAAAATTATAAGTCTTGCGAAATTTGATGTTTTCTATAAAGTCTAAAAAATACATATTATAAAGACATACATTGTAACACTTAACTAGCGTCTATAAATCACAAAAATAGGTACCCAAGCCAGAATCTCGGAACTAGAAAAATCCTCACATACTTTTGCATGTTGAGTGAGTACAAGATGGTGAAATAAATGATGATTGGTGATGTGTCTCCAGCGACACCGCCTATCAATCACTAAAATCCCAAAAGCTATTTAAAAGCTGCACACATTTTACTGCCTCCTTTAATATTCAAAAGACTAAACTAAGCCATTTGGAATATTGAAAAAAAATATGTAAGTCGTAATTATAACATTATATAAAGTCAGTCTCAGAGTCAGTTTATTCGCAGCGCTCTGCTTCATTGCATGCGATATGTAGTTTACAGTACTGCAACATATAGGGACAATTCTCTGATAAAAACCATTAATGTGTGTCTTCAAACCTAGGAAACCTCAAAATTGAAATAAATCTTTTTGCTTGCACGACTGGAATTTGTACGCCTTCTTAATTCATTAAAAGGGAAAACATGATATATTTTTTTCCTCTCAAATGTTTTTAATTGTAAAAGTAGATATGCTCAGGCCACGTGTTGGGTTACGGTTTCGTGGGAAGAAACTTTAAGACGATTCAATTATTCCCTTCTTGCTTTGCTTACATTCTTAGTTGTTTGTTTGATATGTTAAATATTTATCGGTATGTCTACGTGGTTGTTTCTTTTTAGTTGGCACCAAGACAAAACGTGTAGATCGTTTTCACTTTCATTCACTATTGGTTAAGTGCATCTGTTGTGTTTTCCTTAAATTATCTATCACTATCAAAAAGAAGTCAAAAAGTCACAACATCCTTGTTGTACCCTATTATTTTTTTTGCAAAAAATGATAGCCGTAACTGTTTGGCATTAGTCCAAATATCGCACGTATTTCGCCTAGATATAGACTTTATTAATTGTTTCATATTTTTTTTCGAATTCATTACAGTATTAGCAAAATTGTGTCGAGGGAATATAGTAAATAAAACTATATTAAGCTATTTATAACTCGTGTAAAAACATTCCACTTAAACTGAAACGAAGAGGATTCAGGAAGTGTGCGGTGCTAAATCGTATTAACGTATGACGCAAGTAAATGTTCCTCTTTTGGATGCGTTATGAAAGACGTCCAATTTTTATTTCTGTTGAGTTAGCATGGCAACGTGGATGTTTCGGTTATACATGGATTCTGTCACTGACGCACGAGTCGTAATGGTAAATTAGATATCTTCCATAAAAATATATTTTAAGACCGGAGCACAAACTAGTATTTGTAGGACATAGGAAAGACATATGTTGTGGAGAAAAACTTCGCATCAACTGAATCTGTATATAAGTGGAATAAATGTCAGTAGAGAAGGACAAAGTATAAAAAACAAAATACAGTGAATCCTGCTATTACGACGTGGGTAAAATCTGGGTTACTTCTTATAAATATTTTGTAATATTTACGGTAACAAAACATCGATTTAATGCTTTAAATCACTATGCGTAACTATCATAATTCGAATTAACTCTTTGAAATTAAAAAGCGGCCAAGAGCGAGATGGACTCGCTAATGAAGGGTTCCGTAGCAGCACTAGCAAGTAATTTGATTTATGACGTTTAAAAATAGAACTACTGGCTAGATCTCATTCAAACCAATTTTCGTTAGTAGTTTGTATAGTAATACACATCATATATTTTTTTCAGTTTTATCATGCCCATATTTTAGAAGTTACGGGGGGGGGACACATTTTACCACTTTGAAAAAGTCTCTCGCGCAAACTATTCAGTTTTGAAAAAAATGATATAAGAAACCTCAACATCATTTTCAAATACCTTTTGATAGATACCCCACACGTATAGGTTTGATGAAAAAAAAAATTTTGAGTTTCATTTCTATGTATGGGGAACCCTAAAAATTTTGGTTTTTTTTTCAGATTTTATTTTAAAATCTTAATGCGGTTTAGAGAATACATCTACGCACCAATTTTCAATAATGTAGTTCTTATAGTTTCGGAATAAACTGGCTGTGACATACGGACGGACGGACGGACAGACAGACATGACGAATCTATAAGAGTCCCATTTTTGCCATTTGGCTACGGAACCCTAAAAACATACGTACATATACTCATGGCCATAAATCTCTAAAAGATCTTTAGAGCAAGAAATTCATTAGCCACATTTGGTAAAATTAAAGTTGTTGGTGATGGGTCTCTAATCGTAACGCCCAAAAACCACTTAAAAAGAGCCCCATACCCTTAGTCGTTTCTTAGTTCACCCATTGGTAGATAAGGGTAGTGACATTCAAAGACTGAAGAAAGCAAAAAGAATATGATATATTTGATCTTAGTTAAACTTTCTAAAAGTGTTATTGACAAGTAACGAGAAGAAGCAACTTAAAAAAAGTTTTTTTCAATTCTATTGTTTTTCCTACTGTCTATATTAAACAATAATTAAGTATGCTTGTTACTGCCAAACTCTTCATGGGACTTTGCCTTTATAAAATATAACTATAATATATAGCTAAGATGATGCAAAAAGACTCTGAAATAATATGGTATTACATAGATATAGTAGACAGCCCCGCCCCAGCTTTGCACGCGTAGCATTGTTATTCAAATATCTACTGGCTTAGGAAATTTAATATGATGATATACAATCTATAGCACTCCTGAGTAGTGTAGCTTTCTTTTGAATATTCTCATAGAATATATTTTATGAGGGTTCATTCGAACAAAGTTACAAAATTAACCTCTTTCTACCATACAGTATAAATGTGTACTACATACTTTGTTGTGTTTATCACATCTAAAAATATGCTAGCCCTTTCAGACTGATTTTGAAATTAAATCTTTATTTATAAAATAGAATAGAAGATAGATACTGAAAATATAATAGATAGTGTTTCAATGTCAAATATGAGGCCAGAAAAATAATAACGAGGTTTCTGTAATTTACCTATAGTTTGCTGTCGATTCATGTCACCTTTTGGGAACTGGTTTTATCATCTAACATTAAATCTTATTTTATACTATAGTTTGTGTATTATCTATGCTGCTCAATATTTATTAACACATACATACATACATATACTCATGGCTTTAAATCCCTAGAAGGGGTAGCCAGAGCTAAGGAATTAGAAATTCCTCAGCCACTTTTGGTAAATTGAGTGGGGAAAAGATGGTAAAGTAAAGGTTGTTGGTGATGGTGATGGGTCTCCAACCGCATCGCCCAAAAATCCCTTGAAAGCCCCAATACCGTTAGTCGCCTCTTACGTACACCCATCGGTATTTATTAACAATATGTGCGGAAATGTGTATCTGAATTATTATATAGTAGTTTATTTCTTGCGCTTACTCGTACATGAATTATCGAATCGTGCGTCTATTAATATCCTTATCGCTAGACAGCGTGTCCTTATAAATACAACTACTATAAAGACTGTTCCGTTTAATTTTTAATACTATATTTATATACATACATACATACTCCCAACTATAAATCTCTAAAAGGGGTAGCCAGAGTTTTAGAATCAGAAAATTCTTTAGCCTCATTTGGAAGTCAAGTGGGGAAAATATTTATACCTAATACTATTTATTATCCATTTTGTCTTGTACATCTGCCAATTATTTTTATGAATGAATCCAAAAGTATTCCGGAAGAGATCGCTTTAAATGATAAGGCTGCCAATTGAACTTCTGTTTAAGAAGAAAATCTATGTTAAATGTTTTAACTGTGACGTACAATAAAAAGTTTTCTATTCTGTTATTGTTAACAATTTTAACTGACTAATCTCTGTCTCACACACAAATTGACTCTCATTATGTATGTTGCAGTTCCAGGTTCCGATTATGTATTATATTCATAAAATAAAAAGAATAGCAGAGTTAAATGCTATTCTTTCAACCATTTCATAATCATCATCATCACCAATCACCTTTATTTCCTTACTTAAGGTTCAAAGGATGCTGAGGAATGTCTAATTCTGAATAATTGGCCATCCCTATTAGGATTTTTAGCCATGAGTATGTGCATGTATGTTTAGTATTTATCCAAATGAATAGCCTGAATAGCTCTGACACATTAGTTATAGTACTAGACGGTAATACTATAGAAATCATACTATTTCTCCGAGTGAAAACAAACATGGCATCTCATCTAGAATAATAATAATGGAACTGAATTATTAATGAAGAACTTGATGCTAAATCCGCTTAAGAGAGTGGAAGGCGGACTAAAAAGAACGACATTGTGGATTAATAAGTTTAATTCAAATGCCTCGTTATTATTCTCGCAGCGTGACACGGAAAGAGAAGAATTGGCAGACACACAGTTCCGGGCAGCGATTCGCCTGTTACTTCTGTCAAATCAAATTGTGGTATTTTCAAATTATTACTGAGGAAACGATAAATTGTGGTTTGGAAGAGTTTTGTTGATTGAGAATGCCAGCTCGACCCGTTCATACATACGTATTACTTTTTGACTTGAAAACAGTAAATTTTATTTATACTTTGTCATCATGAGTGTTATGAGAAATGAAGTAGAGGGGTAGTGTACTGGCAATCGGTAAGGTATTTGTAGTTAGACAATGTGGGTTGCCTGCATGTCTAAAGGCAGTAAGGTAATAACGTAATTTAATGTAATAGTTTTGATATATTAATGTCAGTCTTGTTGAAAATTTCTTTTGCGTAGCTTTAATAATTCTGCAAGAGATGACCCAATTATCCCGCTACTGAAAAACGATTCTTATGAGTAGAATAAACAATGAGCCTTAATACCCAAAATTCTAAAATCCACGCGATGATGGCATTTACATAGCCAACATGCAATGTTTTGTCACCTGGTATTGAGAGTACCTAAATTTTGTTCGGGCAGTGCAACCACGTGCTAAGTGGGCGAACCTGTCACCGTTTTATTCAAAGTAGCCTTGGCAAAGCAGACTTAATAGTTTTGAAATAAATAAAAAGCCAGTCACTTATGTTCATTTAAGTGCGCTTACTTAGTTTCGTTATGCACTTACAATTCTTAAGGGCGTCCCCGGAAAAATAGGTTGATATTGATTGTTTGTAAATTCTATAAAGTCTGATTTGATGATATTGATATGATATGAATAAAATATATGTTGGTGAATAGTTCATGGTGTTAAAATTTGATGTTTAACATTTTATTAATTTGTTGAATAATATGATGAAAAAAATTGAATTGGAACATGCTTTGTTTTCATAAAAACCGTATAGGCTCCACTGGCATAACATACATGTGAACTCATTATGTGTCTATATACGCGTAGCTTTAAGATCTGTAACTTTGATGTTTAACTTTTCATTTAAACATTATAGTTATTCAATAAAACTAAATAAACTACATTTAACCTGCGCGCGCGTTTTTTCCGTCCCTGTCACTCTCAGTAAATTTGACGTAAGAGTGAGCGCAATAGCTGCAAAATGCGGGGAGGCCCTTAAGTTCTAGTATTCTCACATTTTTTTCATTCTATACATATTGCCAGCAATCATTCCGCTAGAGTTAATATTACTTTCGAGATGAATGCTTTCCTGTGTTTTAAAGAAATTAGGTCCCTTGTCTGATGCTCTAAAGTACCAGTAAATTTCATATATACGACTACACCGCAACTAAACAAATAAGAATATTGGGGGTATTCAAGTGGTAGTTGGGTGATGTGGATCCTTAAAGATATTTTACAATGTTTTTCCCATTAAAACGTACAAAATTTTCTGGGAAATTTATAATAACTCTTAAGCTCTTGCTACCTCTTTTTTTTACCACTTCTGTTCATTTATAAAATCAGAAAAGCAATTTGAATTGTACTTAGTTATGTAATGCACAACGCTTACAAAAACATGGTTCTATCATTCATTACCTTATCTCTACTTATCATAAAAATATACACTTCAGTTTATTATGTTTACTGGTGTCGAACTGCGCATTTGATATACATATTTGTGGTTGGAACAATAACGAAACTATTAATATATTCTCGATATCGAGATTGCTAATACTTGCTGTTGTTTTCGATCGCGGTTGATATCAACAACTGATACGCTCTTTTGGGTCTGAATCATAGTTACACTAGGATTAATGCATTGAGATTGCGTAATATGCTATTTTAATTTTGAACCACAGATAATAAATATAAACGTAATTGTTCTTGATAACTTGGTATTTGTTATTTACTAGTTGTGAGAGTTCCCCACTCAAGCTGCGGGGTGTAATAACGGAATCCTGATTCGCCAAATCTGTCAGTCCGTCCTGCCCCTGAAAACTCAGAAATGATTGAGATGGGACTTAATTGCTAAATTTAATAGAAAATATTTGTGCACCGATTCTTAATATAAATCGATACTTAAAAAATTCGGGCTCTTTATATAAAACAGAAAGTAAAATAATAAATAACTGGTGCAGACTGCCAATATATCGGTGTTTAAAATTATACTGTACATTTTTATACTTTAGTTTGCTAAAAATCTGTAATACATATATACATATACTCACGGCCATAAATGACTAACAGGGGTTACCAGAGCTTCGGAGCAGATATCTCAGCCACATTTGGAAGTTGATCGGGGTTGATTGATAAAGTATCGTTGGTGATGGGTCTCCAACCGTATCACCCAAAAACCACTTAAAAAGGCTCAACTCTTAACACCCATGGGAAGAAAGGGGTAGCGGTATTCTAAGCCGGTTCTACGCGGCATTCTTAAAATAAATACATAACTAGAAAATACAGGTTCTGTGTATAAAACAGAAAGTAAAACAAATTACTAGTGCAGACTGCCAATATACCGGTGTTTAAAATTACATTAAGGGTTTTTTGTTTGCTAGAGCTCCGTAATCTATGCTTGCCTAAATTTCATGCGATACAACCTCTTGATGGGTGGGCCTTGTGGACTTGGCTCTTGTTATGATTTGAGTTTTTTCGGTTATTTAAATCCAGTTGTCCAGATCAATAAAGTGTTCTGTATGTTGTCCTTAGATTATTGCTAGCTGCAGCATTATATGCACTTGTCTATATGAACATAGTTAATAATAGCCGCTGTACTTGATTGCATAAGTTTGCGCCGCATATCATACCGAATAGTTTTAGCTTTTTAAGTCTATAGGCTAGTTTTAGTTTTAGCTTGCCGGCAGGACAACGTCAAAGGTTGCGCGGAGAGAGGCTTTCGGTGCTTATGAGAAGTTAAAACTTAGAAGACACATAATGAATGCTAACTACCGACTTCGGGCGAGGTCTTCGTAATTAATAACAAATTCTTATAACAAACTTTTAAAAAATGCGTCGGCGACGCAGGTGTCGCAAGCGAGACACATTGTGGCATGATTCTCCCGCTTTCTCACATTTCGTTTCCTCTCATTGAATTTAGATTAAGGCCTTCAGCTGCACCACTCATGGTAATTTTCTCTCAGTCAGGGTAATACGAGCCGACAATTTATTGGGGCTTTTAATTGTACCTTCCTACTTGACGTAAACTTAGCTGGTTACTGATTTTGAACATGAGGCTACCCCTTTTTGGATTTTGTAGTTTTAGGTCATCAATTATTTAAAATTTATAAGAAAAACTATTTATTTGCAGCTTTAGGTAACAAACTAAAATGTCTTAAAATAACAAAGCATTTTTAAGAGGGATTAAATATGGTAAAAATGAAACTATGTTTACTTATACTCACGGCTGTAAATCCCTTCTGTAGCCAGAGCTTCAGAATAAGAAATTTCTTAGCCGCATATGGAAGGTGAGAGGGGAAAACAATGTAAAATAAATGTTGTTGATGATGGGTCTCCAATCACATTGCCCAAAAATCACTTATATTAGTCGCCTCTTACGAACACCCACGAGAACAAATGGGGTAGTGCTATTCTAAGCCGAGACTACGCAGCAGCATAATATTTACTTATATAAGATGCTAATTTTAGATGAGTATATATAATAACAACTCTATAAATTTGATTGTTTATGCAATGTTATACGTAGTTTCTTGTTTTCATTACTATGCCAAAATACTTGAGAAAGTATACACGTACGGTACGTTTCTCGTTCATATCCCTATTAATATTATATTGCAAATATTTTAAGACCAAGGTCAGTTTGGTGGGATGTTTAATATGCGGATACTGTAATTGAAAATCTTATGCCCTATAAGCCATGATATGGCAAACTGCGTGTGAGTGACGCATACTTTTGTGTACATTTAAGTAATCAATTGAGCATGGTTTTTTATTTGACCTGGTGATCTTTAACCTTGAAATTGGTTATGTTTGGGGTTTAGACTTGACCTATTTTCGATCAAAAGGCTCTGTAATGTTAATTTTGGTCGTGTCCATGACATGGCCAAAAGGTTGGAAATGTGACAGGCAGGTGACGATATTAAAAACATCACTGATAAGGAGACTCCCCTGAACCGCTTAGATATTTACCATCACGGAGGCAATAGTTTAAAATCTTATTTACATTGCAACCACAGTGCTTATAACCGGCATCGTTATCACTAATTACCTTAGTAAAATAAATAAACATATACGACGATTAATCCAATAAATCATCATCAGCAGCATCACAGATTCAGTTGCTTCATTTCGTTCCGCAAAGCTATAACGACGAAAAATATAATAGACCAGTAGGATCTATCTAACTCGTATAGAATCGCCATTTACATTGGTGATGTCAACTTTTCATAACAACCGATCGATGAAAAATACATTCGGTTTAGTGTCATTTCCGTAATAACATTTGCTTCTTTAAAAAAATATACTCTTATGTAACGCCGGCCTACATATAATTTTGTTATTAACAAAATTATTAAACTCTTCGCCATTACAGGTGCAGCCTACTTTTGACTGCCTGGCCTCAAATTTACTACTATGATAAAGAGGAAATCAATTTAACCAACCAGCATTTATGTTGTTCAGCCTATTTAAATTCATTTATTTATTATTTAAATTAATGAAATGTCTCCAACATTCAAAATCCATCCAATCGATTTTCGAGAATCATTAATTGTGTGGGAACAGATACGTATTAGCAAGTTAATAATAATATGGTGGGTGATTGGTCATCATATTATAGTTGTTTACATAACTGCTGAAGAAGGCTGTTTAATTTTTCTCTATTTTGTTACTTACCTAATCTCTTAAAAATGAGAAAAATACAATGAGATGAGAAATAATAATAAGAAGCTTATGCGGTTGGGACGAAATCATTTCGAACTTCTGCCCCAATTTAAGAGGGTTGGTAAGTGCAGGTCGTTGCCCTCAGTGCCTAGGAGGCAACGGCCTCGCGATGTCAGCTGTTACACACATACACACTACTATCTGTATCAGTGTTATGATGACCCACTTTACACACATTTGCACTGTAATTGCGATGGACATTATGCTGAGAATACATTAGGTGATGATAATAAATCGTTTGCAGTTTTGGTATGAAAAATAACTCAACTCTTTGGTGAGGTAAATGAAAATAATGCAATAATTTCAACTGAAAAAAATCTCTTTACCATTCTAAACTCTCAGTTTGAAGTTTACTCCTAGGTATTGTTTAGAGAATTTTAATCGAGTTATTTTACTGCAAGCATAGTTTTAAAATAAGCTATAACTATTTCTAAATTGTTCCTTTGTATTTATCATAAAAATACGGTCGAATTGAGAACACTACTTTTTTTAAATCAGTTAAAAATGAAATCATAGGGTGCAAATTAGAGCATTTATCAATACATTTTTTATTCCGTAGAGTAAATTATGCGAGGCGTTAATTGCTTGGTTTTGTGCAAGATAGACAGTAAATTTTTACGTCATACTTAAAAGACAAAACTACAAGATTTAATCCAATACTAGTTACGGTTCAAGCCTAACTTACTGATCTTCAAAGTTAAATAGTGGGCTGCCAAGCCGCCCCGTTAGGTCTGTTTTTTTAACCTGTTTTTTAACCACAAACAAAAACTACAATGTATCGACACCTGAAGGGGCGTGAAATGGTAGAGGTTGGTCAGTACTTGTTATTAACATAACATAAAAAACATTTGAAGTAAAAAAGATTTCCTTACGATGGGTGCCTCGTTTGCTCACGGTTGACCAGAAGTAGCATCGAGTACTTATTCATCGAAGTGTTAATTGCTACTTTACATAGATCTAAAATCTATCTAAGATCTAAGAATTTTGTAGAAAAGTTATAGTGTTGTGTGACAAAGCATGGATACATCATCATACTCCTGATCTGAAACTTAATTCTAAACAGAGGAAATGTGTGGAAACATACACTAGAGAAAAGTCTGTGACCAAAGATTCACCATCAAATGCTGAAATCTCTCACAAGTATTTCGTAAGGCATCATAAATGCGCCGGAATTGGACCATAAATATCGAGGCAATACACAGGGAGTAACACACCATATACAAGGAATATAGCTAGAGTGTCGTTACATTAATATTAAAAACAAACTAGAGACAATCATCTTTTTATATAACTCCGCAACATAAAAAATGCGAGTCAGTCATACTTATATTATCTGAACGTCCTTCAAAAAATTCCGCGCATATAGGAGTTTGTTGTTGTTGCTACATCACCTCAATTTCTTTTAATGCATTATAAGCTTAAAGTTGAAAAGTCAATGTACTTATTTTTGCCCTACGTACATACAGGGTGTCCCAAGAAATATGTAGAGCGATGATGTAAGGCGATGTAGAATTTGTATCGAGCAGGAAGGGCGACATTTCGAAAACTTTTTGTGATTTAATAATAAACAATCAATAATAACATTATTTTAGTTTTATTCGGCCCAATCTTTAAGTTTTTTCGACTTACTGTGTTTCAAAAAATTTTTCAAGTATGAAGTCGTGGAGATAGCTCAATCAAATTTACATGGCAAATAGCTGACGAAATTGGCAAGTTTTTAAAAATAATTTTGGAGACATTTTTGGGATAAGTTTTTTTTTAAATCGTTTCAATAGAGATCTTTAATTTAAACATTTTAACAAACTTAGGATTCAACATTTTTTTAATGGCTTAATAGTAGCATATCGGTTCGCAGTTGCTTTTGTTTTTGCAAGTGCTACTGTTCACCTATTTCAGAAAAAAAAATTAAGCTTGTATCTCAACAATTGATGTCTCTGTGACCAATAATGTCAAATAAGCCAAGGTTTAACAAAAAATATGAAAAAAAATCATATCTCGAAGACTACAAAAAGTCGCGGAACATCCATGGTGGTAATTCGGGTACCCCTAGGGGTATTCTGTCCTTGGACTTCCGCTTGACACTACTTCTTGGGACACCCTGTATAATATCTTAATTGTTGTGGTGGCCAAACTATGGACCATTCACAATTTATAAGTATGTGTCATATTATTATAACGTCCACCATTAAATTATTGTAAGTTTTTGATTAACTATTTGGATTTTACATAAAATATGCAAATGTCAATTGACGCTCACTGATTTCTCAAATCAAATAAGAAGCTGTTTACTTGTTTTGTCACTTAGTTATTGTGTTATTGTGGGGTGACTTTTCTACTCAAATATCGAGTATATAATAATTTTCTAGCCTACAGTTCTTCGCATATTTTTAGTATTAGTTTTTCGCTAGTAATATTTTATATAAAAAGCGTGGATTGATGTTGCTGAAACTAGATTCACTTATAATAATAATCAACTCAGTTCATTTACATTCTCAAATATCTGTCCGCATAAACGTCCACCACGGCCACGTGTTTACAAGCCGCAAATAAGAGATTGTATAATATAACGCATCACATTTTTACTATCCGAAGCTTGCTATCTTTTTTTATTGCTAACCGACATATTTTTGTGTTTTTTGCACGCTCGCTGCTCTACCCACTATTCTGGATTTCAAATACTTTATCAATTTATCGACAAAAGCTTAAAACTAATTTTAAAACACTATGCGAAGATACCTACCCATTTCTGAATTGTAAATTAGCGTTCACAAAATAACCAATGACTAAATCGTAGAAAAAAACAAAGAATCAACGAAATGGAAATCTGCGCTGAATAACAAATTGATTGAGCTAACTCGTATTAACTACATAATGTTTGTGTTTCACCTTGACTTTGAAAAGGTGACTGTTTGATACATCGAATCGCAACTGTTTACTGGGAAAGTGAACTCGTATAATTTTCAATTGCACACAATACCTCTCGCGTTACAGCTACCGCCCGGCTTCGCTGCCCATGTTGGAATGCAAATGTAATTGTGCAATTTTACATTATTTACCTACAATATCATATGTTAATTTCTATTTATAGTAATATTTTTTTTACAGTATGGTGAATCGGGAATCAATCCTAAAACAATAAACATTGTACTAACAATCCATTAAAATCTTTACGATTACGTTTTCACCTCTTGGTTGATTAAATCATCATTATCATTAAAACAAACTCATATCCATTATGCAAAGCACGAACAAACTAACGGTAGAACCAAAACTTGTGCATGAGTGTTTTGAGAAGTATTGACAATAAGTATTCGACTTGGATTGTGGGGCTTCTTAAATAGTACGACATAATGATTCTTTGGCTATAATATAAACTTTAATTATAGACAAAGAATCATTATGTTATATTATAAAGTAACCCAAGTATATTAATGATTTATTTTAGGATATAAACTGCGAGTTAGTCATTTGGAGTGATAGCATTATCATCAATATTGTCATCAACTTGGATAAAAATATGCAGGTCATGGATTGTTAACAATATTACGCTCTTTCGTAGCAGCAAACAGCACATACTCAGTCACGTCCTGTTTTATGTGTAAACAGTTAAATTGTTTTGCTTCTTACCACTGAATAATGCTTACATTGTTACTATCTACGTTTCAATATTATGCTAAACATTGTAATTGTAGGAACAATTTGTGTCTGCCATACATAACACTCTTTATTAAGATGCATAATTAGGTTAACAAATAAGGACTTTTACAGAAATTGGTCTCTTGTCTTCTGTCATACATTTCAGAATAAGAATATTGGTAAAGCAATTAAATAACGCTTCTCTGTCAAAACATATATAAAGCTAATCTGGAAAATAGTTAAATATGAAGTTAAACCATTAAAAATTAAAGAACACATAACGTGATTTCAATTTAATGTTTGTACAATATTTAAGGCTGGTTTGTTTTTTCATTATTAAAGTAAATGGTGTAATCTTCGGTGTATCTACGAGCATTTACGAGGAAAATCAAAGATATAAATTTTATTAAATACAAGATATTTGTTTAATTGAAAGAATATTTATTTATAGCTAGGTCTCATGTCACGCAGACGAAGTTGCCAAATCAACTAGTACCTTCCACAGACCACCCCTTTACCTATGAGTACCTGCTGAGGAATCGTATGATTTGGATCTATGGCAACCCCTTTTTGGTTAGGTCACAAAAAATAAACAATAAAATCAGGAAAAAAAACATCAGTGGTGTCTGGCTGGTGCGGGGCGGCAAGCATCTGCTGAATGCGTATACGTGACAAGATGCACCTTCATTTTATGTCAGTTTCTTTCATGTTAATCGGGGACTATTTCTGAGGTGCAATACTCTCCAAAATGGACTTTACAGTACTCAAATATAAGGTTGTTATCTAAGCTTTCGATATTAGACCAAGTTTTGCATTCTGGAATTTCCAGCGCAGTGGGTGCGCGTCTATTATTATTTTATAACGAATATCTATAACCACTGTAACGAATTTTTAAGTAACGTTATTATTCTTCTGATGTCAGCACTATCCCTAATTGTTGCGTTTTTTTCAGATCTCTCATTATGTTCGTCAACGAAGACATTGATGTAATTGTTCAACGTTTATTGAAAATTGGTAAGTTTTAAAAAGTTTTTATTTTTGCACTGCTAGATGTTAACAAATGTAGCAATCTTAATCTAATAATCTAGAATGGCATTGTATAGAATCGATAAGCATATAAACTTATTTGAAGACCGTTTCGTCTTTGTTGAGTTGAAACAATTATATTCCCTTTGACTTTATCCCGTGTTTTAGAGAGAGGAACAAAGGGTTCTTGACGCAACTTCACCTGATGGTCGGGCGGTACGTTAAGCGGACCCCTGCCTGCTCCCGGGTTTAGGGAAGCCCTTTGTTACGAATTTACGATTCTTGGAAACTACGCAGTTTATATTACCCCAGCGAATGTAATGTATAAATTACATATACCTTGGTTCTCTAATATATCTGTATAGGTATCTGGATTATATCTTTACTGTTGGCCAGTATTCCATGATTGTATTTCTAGATGGTACTATTATTCTGTTAGGTATGTTAGGTACTCATCTGAGAAATTATACTGTTTTTTACATTAGCGGTATTTGTTTATACCAAAATGTTTCGTTTGTTTTATTCCAAATTTTAAGCTCACCGTAAATTTCGTAAAATCAAGGTCTTATAAATAATGAGGGGTCAATGAGATATACTCCTGTATTAAAAGTTTAAGCATTCATGGGCCTATCCCGCTGTTTAATGGGAAAAAGGATAAGTAAGTTTATTTTTATTAGTATTATCAACATAAACGTCATTCAAATCTAATTCAGGTATAAGAAGTTTCTAATCATCCATACATTGATACATATTTTCGTGAGTAAAGCATTAACGGGTATTATTTAGTTCTTGGGATATATCTTATAAACTATCTATTGTTTATAACGAGTTTGTTTTGGCAAGATCGTAAGAGAGAAGCGTAATATGCTAATGATTATGCAAATAGAATTATTAAAAAACCCGAAGCAATTCCCTACCCAACTAGTTACACTAATTCAGCTTTATAATTTCATACATATCAGCTGGGAGATACAAATTGTATCAGGAAGGTTAATACCAAAGCAACTCTATAATTGTTTGTCAGTCACGTAGGCATCGTAGAAAGAGAAGTCCGATGCGAGAAACAAGTAAACCGAGATATTTTAAGAATGGATGGACAACATCGGAGAACTCTGCAGTAAGAGCAGGACAGAAGAATGGCGTGATGATAAAAAAGATGGCGGCGCGCCGTGCCGGTTGCCGGTCGAACCGGTCGGATCGTACCACGTGCTTTGGAAGGGGCTCCGAAACCGCACCCGTATGTTTGTCAACAAACGCCGTGAAGGTCATTCATAGAGAGGAGCCGTTGTTAGGTATTTAGAATACAAAGGAAAAGTGTAACTGTCTACATTCTTATAGGATAACCTTATTTTTCAAGACATAACCTTTCAACCATGCGGTGATGTGCGATTAATAAAATTACAAATTAGCATTGTTTACTGTTTCATAAATTGTTGGAGTACCTTTGGGCAATTAATAGTAAACATGTTATTCGATGTAGAATCTACATTATTAGGAATCATTATTAGGAATTTGCAATGTAATGAAAAAAAAAGATGAAATAGGAATGTGCTTTTCAGTTGCGTGTATCTATTAGGAGTCAAATGAACCAACCCAGATGCATCTAATGTTACTAATGATACCAAAAATGATAAAGATGAATTCCGATACGCTAGATCTAGTAGCCCAATTTCATGGGATAATAACAAAGAAGGAGCTCAGAACGACGAAAAAAATATAAACACGTCAGCGGATTGTGGAAGCGAGTACGCAGGCGCAAGAGGCCGCGGAGAACGAAACAACGAAATACAGAGCCGCTAGCGGTGTGAGGCGGAGAGTGGTGGGACGGGGAGGTACCGGCTTCGCTGCTGCTGCTGCCCCTACCTCACCTACCAACACCGACCAACCAACGAGTTTCCAATTTGCTCGCATCTATTCAGTTGGATTTTAGAACATCAGACGGGCGGGCGTGTGTAGAATGGATCGATAAAAATACTGAGAGCTTTTTTTTTCATTCCGCCTTCAACTGTGTTTGTTTATTTACACCTCATTTTTCAAAAATCCCTCTCGACTGTGGTGCTTCTATCGTTAAATTTTTGTTGATGAAATATTATTTTTTCGTGCCTTAAAACGTTGTTCCGATTTCACGTCGAGGAGGCAGCTGCACAACGTTTGAAAGCGGCTTTTCATGAGTAGTAATCCTACTCACAATATTATAAATTGCTCTACTGAATATCAAGAAAGAAAGAAAATGGTTAAAAAGATCTCGGAGGAAAGTGTAGATAGCGGTGAGTAATTTTTAAATTATACAAATAAAATAATTGTTACTAAACCAGTTTGGTCATTTAATGAATAATACTTCTTGAGATGAAGTCACCCATTGGTTCGTTCAATTAATTTGATATAACATAATACATCTAAACAACTACTTAACTTGATACAACTACGCAGTAAGTCGGTAGAATTTTATTATCTTTGTATATCGTGACGATCCTCAGTATTTTGTTTGTATATCAAACATATTTTGCTTGCCCATCGTGACGTGATTGATCTAATCTCATTTGTGGCATCTTATCATTTTTTCTTTGTTTATAAATTTTATATAAATAAGCTTTAAAGTTCTTTTTATTAATGATATTATTACGGCAATATTAAAACAACTAGAAGTAGAGTTCTTGAAAAATGTATATTGTCGATAAACAATGTATGCTTTTTTAAATTTCGAAGCCGGGTATCTTTTACATGTGCTATACGGCATTAGAATTAGATATATTTTCTTATCAAAAATGTATTCTACCCTCCTTTTTAGTTTATTTTGGTTTCACAAAGACAAATGCGCGTGAGACCGTTGCCCATGCATAATTTGAAAATATTAACATCGGTTATTTTGGGTCTAATCGGAAATGAAAGAAAAGTTAGTTATGTTGTGAACTGACTGTAACTGATGCCTGGAAAGTTTATTTTGTTTAAAATTATAACACAAAATCATTAGATTTTATATATGATGATGAATAGTATTTTTTTTCACATATATTTAACCGGTGGTGGCATTGGCAGGTTATGTTTGCCAAATTATTTATTAAACTTGTGATAGTTATGTATCGCGCAGTTTGAGCAATCTATTACGTACTGAGTGTATAGTAATCTTTTCTGAAATCTGAAGGATTCGATATATTAAATTTAGGCACGTAAGTGTTGGTGTGCCGCAAAAATTGCAATGTCATCTAGTGAAAAACCCCATTAATATTCCAAATATTTAAAAGCGCTTGTTTGTAGTACCTATGTTTTTCTAGTAATTTAGAATACTACAAAAATAATATTTTTCCCTCGCACTTACGAAAACTTAATTATATTTTCATATTATCACTTTTATTTATCACAATCTTCTGATATAAAAAAATTTGGTAGGTTATAAATAAAGAAACATGCGATGCGAAATTTCCCCTCTTTGAAAAGGCACCACTGAAGCGTAGCAATCTAGCTATCGCCCAGTAACAAAAGTACGACGCAATATTCACTGTCAAGGTCATAATAATAAACGATTGTGTTTACTAAATCAAATTTCTTATACCATTCACAATTTCAAACGGAGATTGTTACAGAAATTGTATATAACCTTATTTCAAAATACATACATACATATACTCACGCCATTAATTCCCATTCGGGTAGGCAGAGACTATCGATCGCCACTTCGTACGATCCTGACAAACCTCTCTAGCTTCGTTTACATCCATCAATCTTTTCATACATGCTCTTTTATTCTTCAAAATATAACTAGTAAAGGGCGCTCAAGTGGATTTATTGGTGAATTCTAAAAAACGATGTTTTGGAGATGGCTGGAAGATGATCGTTATCAAACTACAAAAACACTTAATGAAACCGCTTATGTCATCATCAGTGAAAAGAGCAACTGATAAGAGTGATAATACAATAAAGTTGACTCTATCAATTGTTCCATACACTAACGCAGAAAAGTTTTCCTTTAAAAAGTGCGGCATAGTTTAATGGAATTTCTGTCTGAATTACATGGTAGAAGAGGCAGATATTTAGCCTCTCTATCGGTTAGTTTCACGTAACCTTGACCGTGACTGGTTCAATACGGAGCCACGTACCGTTGATTTCGGCGCAATAACCACGCCAGTTCGCTCTCTTCACTCAACTACGAACCGAATACAGTACAGTATTGATCCGACCCTGCTGCATCTGCTCTACATCAAAGCAACCCTCTAAATATCAAACAAATGCCTGTTCATGAAAGCAATTCTAAAGTTTCAAGTGTGGAAAACGCTTTGCATTTTTTATGAATTCACTCTAGCTCCCATGTCTCGTGCTGTTAGACGAAATAAATTTGAATTATCAAAAGTTGGGAATATAACTTTTGCAAGAAGCATTTACTAATATGAATTAGCGATGCATTTAGGATACAAAGATAGGACGATGAAGTTTTAAGAAATGTAATAAACTAACGATGCATAAGAAAATTGAGCACTGCTTTCTTAAGGGTATATTTATAACCTCTGAATCATATGGCTTTAAGAAACAAAAACTACTTTCAGGTTGAAAAAAACTCAGGCCAGACTACATCGCCATAAAATTCCAGAGTTAAAGATTTGCAATTCATTGCTAAGACTGTCTAAATTAGTATGAGTGAATTGTGTTACGAATTCAAAACAAAATGCTATGTCTATATTATACAGGGTTTCTATTTCATGCCGTCCTAAAGGGGGGCTAACAGTGAAAGTAGTCTCGCATGTTTAGCAATGCCCTCACTGAAGTTTCACCGAGATATTATCTAGTTTATGTAGTACGGTAGCTGTGCCAGACCGAGTTGGCAATTTATTCTCGTAAGCCCCATTTCTAAAATAGATCTGACTCTCAAATTGAACTTAATTAGTGAGGATATTTTTTCTTATTTCGAGTCTTATTTCTTGAGAAAATTATATGGAATCTTGATATACTTATCTTGGTCCTGCAGCATTTCATAGCTATATATAAATAGAGGAGAAAGTTCTTTATGCCCTAAAGGGTTCCTAAGCATCAATAGATATGTTCCTTATTCGTTACATCGCTATTTTACAACCGACCGCAATGATTGTAACAAACGAGAGAAAGCAAGCGATTGAAAAGTTTTATTCCTATTAATCTATTACGACTGACGATTGTCGCGGATCGCTTCAATACTTACTTGTTAAAATTCAGTATGCGTAAAAAAATATTTCTTGGATCAGTTTGTTATTCCTAAGTATTGGGACGTGTAAATGAACGTATTGACCTGCTTAATTAACAGGACGACTCTGTTAATCGATTTACGTAACAATTTCCACGTTGCGGACTTGGACAATATCTGAAAGACATGTGGTCGCCAGTTGCCAACTCACCACACGTAGACACGACTGACTGTTCGTATGACATATGAAATTGCGCAGCGGACGCAATCCGCTATTCGACGCCGATATGTGCCGTATCTCTTTATTTTGAACCGCCTTTTGTTGCTACTGCCTATTGTTAATTTGGAAAAATATAAGTATGACTCATTTTGTATGTATGTCTTGTAAAGCGTACATAATAGCCAATTCTATTTATTTACTTTTCGATAGGGTCCAGCCTAACTCCGCCTCCGGTCCACACAAGTTTGTCTGGTGCGTCAAAACTACCTTCGATAACTTTGCATCGTGGGTGTTGTCTTCTGACAACTTTTGACATTAATAGATGTGAAACTCGACCTTCCATTATTCTAGGCTGATACATGAGATATAAAAACGATGTTGATACAAATATAAAAAAAATGTTAGTTATCATGTAAGTAATATTTAGTTAATGGTTCAGCTGTTAAACACACACTTATTCAGCAAATTCACGAATCAGCAGCTGTTCATTATTCAACTCGTTTCCACCATATTATATATTGCGATAAAAATGTACACACAGAGATAATATAACCCATGTTTAAATTGATATTATTTTATTACCTCGCTGGCAAACACCGGCCACCTTTCACCAACTTCCTCTTATGCAATTCATTCATGAGCCTTCCTTGTAAAACATGTTGCCTCGCAATGTATTACACATAGTGGTTTAGATACAATCTGTTAAATCTTTTAGGCGGTCTAATGTTTTGTTTGTCTTTGTTGTCACAAATATATAAATCGTTTTTATGGTGTCGCGTCTTTCCATATTTTTAATTTTTAGCGCTGATAGATTTAATTCGTATGCGTAAAGTGTATAGTATAGTAGAGTTGATGGAATAGAGCGGTGGTGCTGTCAACACGTAACGTGGGCATAGTCGTACGCAGCACCCGCGGCCGCGGCGGTCGTTGAACCGCTTTTGTTTGCCAACTCAGCTGCGCGCTGCAGTTTGACTTGTGCGCCGTCATTATTATTACCAATGATCTATTTCTAACTCTTGCAGTTTGTGTCGCTTTGCATCGCATATGTATACGGAGTGATAGTAATAATCGTCTTAATTGTATGCGCATGATAACGGGAACTATTTTGTATAGAAATTTCAAAGATAAATAACATATTATTTGGAAACAAATTGGCCTTATACACTAATCACCATGTACGCTATATCACTAATATGTTATTTAGTTATTCTTTATTATTTGTATAGTGATCAAGCTGTATGTTAAAATTAGTTATTTTGCGTATGACATCATGCAACCGGTGAAAATATGATGACAATAGTCAAAGCGCTCGACGAAACCAAAGAGAGAGTCGATGCCAGCGATGTTATTGCTCGTTCGTGGCATATGTTAAAAGTTCACTATTCCTCCGCATAAACAGATACATAAATGCCTTTGATGCTACATATACTGACTGACAATGAAGTCATCGTTATTTTAGTATGCTACTTGAGGTGCTTCAATCTCAGCGTGTAGATGTGAAAATGCCCAATGACAATATTAAACATTTAACATAGAATCATAAAAATAATAAAGTGTGATATAATTTTATTGTACCTGTAACGATTACGTAAATAAGTAATTAAACAATTGTTCATGATAACACTTCATGATTATCCCGCATTTTAGTTTAGGTTATGCTGAAAAAGATTAGTCTATTAATCAATTGATTGTTACTCGTTTTTCAATATGAAACCAAGGTCACAGCAGGCTGCCTGTTTTTACAACCGGAAAGAAGTATAATTTACATACAAAAGGTTTCCTGAATCAGGAGTAGTCATTAATACACACCCACAAATTCTCACGCGATTAGATCCCATTAGGGGAGGCAGAGACTACCAGGCGCTACTTTGAAAGATAAGATCCTTGCTTATTTCTCGCGTTCTATACATTCAATACTTGTATGCATTACAATCGTTTATATTATTAAAAGGTATCAGTTTAAACTTGGGTTTTGTCCTTGGGAAGCTTTTAGAAACTAGATTTTGCTGACTTTGCGGTCAGTTTTAGCACAGTCATGACTAGCCCTGCGTGTGATAATGATAACGGATTACCTTTTGATAGTGTGAAGAATCTAAACTTTCGTAATTGAACCGACAATAAAGGCGCTGATGATGATCATGATGGTTTGCACATATTCTTACAAAACATATCGACGTAAAATAGTCACCTAATCTTTATTAAACATCGTCTCTCGTCTCCAGGCGTGGGGCGTTGCAGCAGCCAGTCGGGCAGCGAGCGCGAGGCGGAGGAGGTCCTCGTGGCCGGCGCGGAATGCAGCGCGCCCGTGCCCATCCCCGAGAGCGAGGAGTTGGCCCGCCGCAAGGAGGAGGCCCGCAGGAAGCGTCGTCGTAAGAAGCGCTCGGGCAGCTCCGTCGTCACCTCGTGCTTTCAAGGTGAGTTGGGATTCCTTATGGACCAGTAGATCGGGGATCGGGGCTGAATAGACTATGCTGGCCCAGTACGAGTACTACCGTAATAGCAGCCAAGACCAACAAACTGGGATATCTCACGAATGTTTATTTTATTAAAATGGATACCTCCGGGTCCTGAGCCCTTCGCACCCTGGGTGCAGTGCACGTTGGTTACCCTACCAAAGCCCTCTATTAATTAGTGATTATGGAACTAACACTATTGCACACCCAGCGTATACTTTTCTCCATGATGATGGTAACTGTTTGAATCGTAACTTCCCATAATAATTTTTGACGACAAATCATTTTTGATATTTAACCATACAACATTTACCAGGCATGTGTAGATATATAACGTATATCCAATATAAAATTACTATAATAAATAACTGAATTTCCACATTTCTCTTGCAGATCTGTACAAGCTAACAGGCGAGGTGCTCGGCGAGGGCGCGTACGCGTCCGTCCAGACGTGCGTGAACATCTACACGGGGCAGGAGTTCGCGGTGAAGATCATCGACAAGGTGCCAGGACACGCGCGCGCCCGCGTCTTCCGCGAGGTCGAGACTTTCCACTACTGCCAGGGACACCCCAATATAATCCAGCTCATCGAGTTCTTTGAGGACACTGACAAGTTTTATCTTGTCTTTGAAAAGGTTAGAATATGCTTATTTGTGTCACTTGCTAATCTTATCGTAAGAAGATAAAACTTAGTTTTTTGTTTTTCGGTATATGTTAATCGTAATAGGAAGTTATATTTCTGCTGTAACGAACGGATTTTTTCAATACACAAAACTCAACCCATTTTAGTTTCTACGGAAGTTCATATATTACAGGAAAAATGTAGCGGTTTGAATGTTTGTTACTCAAATCATGCTACGAAACCCTTTTAGCTGCAGTAAGTATACACAGACACACAATGAACGCTATTTTCTACCACTCGGAAAAAATGCACAGTTCAAAATCCATTACGTCGCAGTTGTAACTACAGGGCACAGAAGTGCCATTTCGATTAACATATATGTATAATAATAATAACAAAACATTTAAAACTATTTTATAATTTTTACATAACATATAAATACAGAAAATGTTACAAGTTTAATAATTGTGTTACACATCAGAGTAAAGTGTAAATATATATTCATTAATATGCGATATTCTTTGAAGTCTGAATCGACTGTTCATTCATATTCATTTAGCATTTTTATAAATACATCTTTGCTATAGTTGCTGTAGCGCTAACAATATACTGAATAATTATGCAATAAAAACCAGTGACATCACTGTTTTTTCAATATATCCTATTGTGATGTTAAATCAAAGATTAATTAAATAATTGAACTAAAAGTACAAAGGCTTGTTTTACATTAAAATTTAAATACTTAAACTGATGTAGACGTATGCGTCATAGCGATATAAACATTATACGAATCAAAGCAACATCTGCTACCAATTATAATTGTTTGTGATACTTGAATTGAACCTTTATGCTGTTATTGGGGCATTGTCCGCTTTAAAAAACATACAAGACTTAGTTTATTTATTTCATAAACTATAATAGATTTACAGGCTTCGTGTGATTCATATTTTTGGTATGCAAGAAAACACATGTGTATGACAAAGACATTATTAACAATAGCGGTTTAATTGTCTTTAGTTAGTGCTACCACTACCAGTTTATTGATTTTATTAATTTATTGCGTCTTCGCTTGTCTATCATTCTTGCTATGAACACTTATGATTACATATGAGAAAACGAATCACGTTATACAAAATGTTATACATCGTCTGCGCAATTTCCTTCAAAATCTTTACAAAGATTTCACTTCACGTTTTAATATAGACAGCTTTTGACATTGATGTTGTTTGAATTGATATTTAAATGAGTGTTCTATTAACGCGTACATAGTTAGTAACAAGCTGAATGAATAAAGCGCCTTGTTAAAACATCGCGTGTACGGTGAGCCTCCTCTCGGTTATCTACTTGTTCAAGGACTTCACACTTTCTGGCGTCTACTTGTTATTCAATTTAACTAAATTACTCTATTTTAATAAATAAGAAGATTATTTTGTTATCGTTTTGAAAATATTAATAACACTATTTATCAATTGATTGGGATCGAGTCTGCTAAACTAAATGGTTCTGTAAAATTCAATGGTTATTGATAAAAAAGTATTTTCCATTAAAAATAAACAAATTGATTAATACAGACGTGTACGATGTTTGAAATTCATCTCGATATTGCATTGTTATTTTACGCCGAAACCTTAAATGGAATCAATCGGAATTGAGGTATATTACTACATCATCCCGATTTAATTACTAGCTTTTGTAAGTTTATAATATGTATATGAAATAAATGTAATAAAGAATTTGATTTATATATGAAACTCATAACCTACTTGTAGGAAATCTTTTGATGATTGATTTGATAAGTAATTAAATACCGTTACCCAGGGATAAAGCCACTTTCTATTGTTCAAAAATATTCCATATTAGTTTAACATCTAATCTGTAGGCCAGAGCATTCATCCAACAAATTAATCTTCAAATCTCGCAACCACCCATGCTCAATCAATCCTTTAACTCCACAGATCAATGGCGGCCAACTGCTGAACCGAATCCAAGAGTACCAATACTTCTCGGAGCCGCAGGCCGCAGAAATAGTTCGGGAGATCGCCAACGCCCTACATTTCCTACACGGCAAGGGGGTGGCCCATCGAGACTTGAAGCCGGAGAACATCTTGTGTGTCTATCGAGATCGCCTTTGTCCAGTCAAGATTTGTGACTTTGATCTTGGCAGCGGGATTAGTTTTACTTCAAGTTTGGCTAGCCCGCTTGCTACGCCGCAACTTATTACTCCAGTAAGTATGAATTGTCATTGGTTTTTGATATAGATAGATACATCTTTCGTTGTCCAATATTTGAAAGTGACTTTCGTTGCCTATATCACAGAGAGAGTGTTGAAGACGTTTCAATTGGTCCAATAGTTAAATGTCTCGGGACCGACTTCCTAATCTCAATAACTTTTAGCCGCTGAAATCCCAAGTTTGCTTACTTTGCAAACCTGGGTTGAATTGTTAATGTTGTGAAATATACAGCTTAACCTAAGTTTTTTTGCCAGTCCCACTTGATATTTAAATTAAAACCATATCACAACCCCTTTTTAATTCAAGCACTCCTACTAAACAATTACCCATAACAGACTTACAAATCATAAACCCCCAACTAAACCTACTTATCTCCCCAGGTTGGCAGCGCAGAGTTCATGGCCCCGGAAGTAGTATCTCTATTCGCTGGCTCAGCGGCCGAGCACTACGACAAGCGCTGCGACTTGTGGTCTCTAGGCGTGATAGCGTACATCTTGCTGTGCGGGTACCCGCCGTTCCGCGCGGACTGCGGCGCCGACTGCGGCTGGGAGCGCGGCGACAACTGCAAGCTGTGCCAGGATCTGCTCTTCACGTCCATACAGGTATGTCGACAAGTCGTTACAAAATTATACTTTGTTTTGCATGAAAACCGCATAGATGGTGCTAATATCAGTAAAGGTGTAAAGAAACAGGCAAATACAAATTTTCGCGCGAGTGGTCACTTGATACCATGGCTCAGTTGGCAGAGCGATGTCTTGGGTTCGAGTCCCGCTAGTGTCAAATATTTTTATTTCCTTTATTGGTATGATAAGTCATTACAAATTATGTTTTAACAAGGATTTTAAAGAAAGCTCCAATCTCCTAAGTTGCTCTCATGCACACGCGGTAATAAATGGGTTCGTACTAGTCTAAGCCAACACTACCTAGCCAATTTATTGTTTGAATTCATTATGAAAAATATTTACTTTTAAAGTGCTCTCAATTATTTTCACTGTGTAAAATGACTACCTAGACTTGTTTGTTAAAAATCAACATGCCATCCCAATAAATGTGAAATGAAGTCGTATTGTCTCCATCGCAGGAGGGTCGCTACTCGTTCCCGGAAGCGGAATGGGGCCACATCTCCGCGGACGCCAAGTCGCTGATCTCGGCGCTGCTGGTGCGCGAGGCGTCGCACCGGCTGAGCGCCGAGCGCGTGCTGCAGCACCCCTGGCTGCGCCGCGCCGCGCTCGACGCCTGCCGCCACTACCCGCCGCTCGACACGCCCAGGAACATCGCGCGGTACGGCATACTATATTTCATTACAAGTGCGGAATGCCTGTCATTGCAAAGAGTTCCGACAAATCGGACGGAACGAGTTTATACGCTTGCAACCAGCTTTGTACAAATTATGATGCTAAATGGCGCCTGTCGTATGTGCTTTAGACGAGCTTGATGTCTCGAGTAGATACCTTGTCCACCCAAGCTACCGACTACCTGCCCTAAATTAAGTCCAGATGCCTCAGGGCCAGTGGCGTACCGTACCACTGATCCTTAAAAATAGCTAACCATACCCACTCATTATGCAGCTGGGCCCATATGGAGAGAGATCAATCAATAATAGTAATTACATAATCTTTCATCCCGGCTTCAAATGTCATGAATACAGTTAGTATACCTTCTATGGTTGTCTGCTATCCTCAAATAAGATACCTATTTCATAGTATAAGTTTACTAACGTGTATTTATCTCCCACAGCAACATGTCAGCGCGCAACCTGTCCAACTTCGCGGAGTCGGCGATGGCGGTGCACCGCGTGATCCAGCAGCACTTCTCAATGAACTACTCGTACATGGAGCGCGCGCCGCTGCGGACCACCAAGTCGTGCCAGCCGGGCCGCGACCGCCCGGGACAGGCTGCTGGGGACCAGGTAATTACACACACATATATATATTGCTGTGTAATGCCGGCTTAGAATAGCACTACCCCATTTCTTCCGGTGGGTGAACGTAAAAGGCGACTAACGGTATAGGGGTTTTAAAGGGATTTTTGGGCGATGCGGTTGGAGACCCATCACCAAGAACCTTTATTTCACCATCTAATCCCCACGTAACTTCTAAAAGTGGCTGAGGAATTTCTAATTCCTTAGCTCTGGCTACCCCTTCTAGGGATTTATAGCCGTTTGTACAGCAATCCCCAAAAATATTAAACAAAAACGATTTAACACATATTTGTTGTCACCAGGTGGAGGTAGCAGCGGCGGCGCTGTCCCGGCTGGACGTGTGCTGCGCGCCGCTGGGGCTGTCCCCGCCCACCGAGTCCACGCTCATGCAGCGCCGCCTGTCTTCCCACCGCGACGCCCTCGCCACCCTCGCCGCGCACTAGCTACGACTATTCGAGCCCTCGAATACTCTATCAAACACCAACAAACAAATCGCACTCTCAGAACCAAAGAGGCTCAAGTCAAAAATAGCGATATTGACTTACAATCATAGAGAGACATAAAAAAGTATGTTCTATCCGATGAATAGTAAAACAAAGGCACTCATTGTTAAAAAAAACAGGATAGCGAATTTTCTGTCCCTATAACAATAAGTGGCTTTGTTTTAGAACATACTTTTTTATGCCTCTCTATGATTGTAACTCAATATCACTATTTTTGGACTTGAGCCTCTTTCGTTCTGAGAGTGCGAAATGAAGAATAAATAAAGGAAAGAAAAATTTCGACACAGGCGGGAATCGAACCCGTGACCTCGGGTATAAGCCCCCGTCGCTCTTTCTGTTATCTTACTCTCGTACTTAAACGTGTAAAAGAAATAAAGGATAGAAGAATTTCGCGCTGGTAGCCATTGACACGGTAGCTCAATTGGCAGAGCGACGGGGGCGTATACCCGAGGTTGCGGGTTCGATTCCCGCCTGTGTCGAAATTTTTCTTTCCTTTATTTATTCTTCATTTATTAGTAATAATCCCCACATGAGGTTTTCATGACGAAAAGATTTAAATTACGAAGAAACAACTTGGAGCTGACAACTGGGCAGTAAAAAAACCCCTCCAATGTCCAACTCCCAAAGTACAATGTTAATTCTCGCGCAGAGCGATCTCCACCACCATGTTTATTATTTATGTATATGTTTATTCTGTTATATTGCGCGGAACTGAACGGAATCATAAAAACCGTCAGATGCAGTGCGTTGACGCCTGGGACCTTTTGTGACGAGTGAATCCGATTCCGACACCCAGTGATACAATAACCGATCGCAATTTATAATGTAAGAGAGATACTTATAGAGCTGTGTCAGTTTTATTTGAGCCTTTAAAGATATATTTTTATGAATAAATAAAAAACGACTGAATAGTTTTTATCGATAGAGTATTTGTGAGTTTTTTTTGTTAAATAGACGCGTTATCGAGCCGCGTCGCCGCAGACCAACGGTCATTAAACATCGTATTATATCGAGATATTTCCACTGATCCTCTTTATAATATGTAGTAGCAGTTGTATGTTGGATTTATGAAATCCATTTTAAAGTGAAGCTAAAAAAATATTTTTTACCATCTTTGTAGTAGCGTTACTATCATTTTGAAGGTGTTTGGTTATACTAGTCTGATTGTGATTTGAATAATGCATTTTACCAACAATGAAAAGCACATCTCATATAATTAAGATTAAATCAACTTATTGTTTTAATATCAACATATTATTTTATTGTAATAATGACGTACATTTTCTGAGAAAATCTAAAATGTAGAAAGTGGAGTATTCGGTACAATAGTTGGTTGATAATAAAATGTCGTGATTTTCTACGTTTGCGGAGCTGTGTCGGTTGATAAGTGTTCAATGGAGTTCTATGGGGCTGCCATAACATTGTGATGAGTTTCAATACTTTTATATGCTGAAAGAATGAAATATTAATGTTAAGAATAGACTTGCTAGACTGTAATCCTACGTTAGAGCATTGATTGGTTTACAAAAGCATTGGCCTTTTAATTGAATATGATGTCAAATTATTTATGTTTATTAGTGGCTTCATTTAATTGTGTCTACACTTTTCAGTTTGTGCAGATCTTTGTTAAACTTGATTTCGACTAAAACCACTTATTTCAACTTACTTTGAATTACAGATGTTTCAATTCTTAATTGTGTTTTTTTACTTCCCAATACCACATCTATCATCAAACACTGCAAGATAGTATGATAATGGATAATAGTAAGATCGGGCGTTTAAGACAGAGATAATCTATACGAAATGGCTTATTCCGTTTATCCACCCTAAGACGGATATTCGGAAACGCGCGTCCTTCTATCCACCCTGAACGGGGTGGATAGACGTAATTCATATAATATGTTTCTTCCGATTTTCTGCCCTGCCTACGTACAGTTATTTACAGAAAAAAGACCCTAAGTTTTAATTTGTCATTTTTTTAGGAGTTTCCATCTTGTTATGGTTTTATTTGTCACAACGGTAATTTTAAATGATTTCCACCCAAATACTACTCTACTCTAGTCCCAACCATGAAGCTACTAACTAAACAGGAGAGAGTACTCACAAAAATATGGTAAACAAAAATGCAATTTATTACCATGCAATAAAGTTAATTATCTTTTAAAGACTGTCAAGCAGAGAAACGTCCTAGAAGGAGAGCCGTGTGAGAGAGAAGTGTGTCCCGCTCGCACGGTTGCCAGTCGAGATTAAGTTCAAAGAAAAACAAATTAAACTTATTTATAGGGAGTATTTTATACGACATGATAGTCCAGTGGATAGAACACCCGCCTGAAAACAGAAGGGCGTGAGTTCCAATCCTGGGTCGGGCCTACACCAATTTGTCTTTTCTAAAGTCATATGTGTGGTTAATTTATCATGGTTGTTAACGGTGAGGGAAAACATCGTGAGGAAACCCACATGGCTGAGTTTGTACTTAGTCATGTGACAGTGTATTCGTACAAAACGGCGATAGGCCTGCCCCCTATCACGTGAGTACACTGTCTAAGCAAAACGTGGGTACCTTCTCTGGACACTAGATGGCGCTGCCATGTGAGTTCAGAAGTATTGGTACCTCTGCCAACCCCTTCGGGGATATTCGGCGTGAACGTTTATGTTATGTTATGTTATTTTATAAAAAGCAGGTTAGAAACTGTTCCTTTTTTGTATTTTATTTTAATTATTATTGTCGCCTATCGATTTGGAGATAAATAATTGGTTAAGTTTGGCAAAAGGGATATTAATATTTGTCACGGGTATCCCCATCGAAACAAGATAAATGTGGTGTCCACAATTTATCATCTGTTTGAGTGTTTTGGAGCTTTTATCATTTAAAAGTGATAAATATGGGTTCATGTTATGGAACAATAAATAAAATAACCTGTATCATCTCGAACTTTACCACATGAATGCATTAAACGATTTGAATTTGGTTTTGCTCAAAAAGTGGCTGAGGAAATTTTAATTCTCAAGCACTGGCTACCCATTCTTTTATAATCTATTAATTAAGAATAAATATGTATAAAAAACACGTTGATATACCAAAAACAATGTATATATGTAAATATAAGTGTTTTTATAATATATTTTTTATAATGTATGTATGTAAATATAACTAATAAATAAAGGAAAGAAAAATTTCGACACAGGTGGGGATCGAACCCGCGACCTCGGGTATACGCCCCCGTCGCTCTGCCAATTGAGCTACCGTGTCAAAGGCTGCGAGTGCATCAGGTCCCCACATGAGGTTTTCATGAACAAAAACATTCAAAATATGTAAATATAAGTGTTTGTGTATCCTTTAGAGGAACTCTTATTAAAACACCAACAGATGGTCACCCTACTTAAAACGAGACACAGTTAGCTAGTTAGCCATCCTTTTTCAGGACACTTTAGGTCGCCAGCGCGCGTTCCTGTTTAAATAATACTTCCATGGTCCCAACACTATTCTAAGTGTTTTACCACCTCTTGATGATTTCAAACTGACGTAAATTTTAAGGTGCGTATCCACTTGAGGCAGCCATGGGTCGAGCGGCTGCCTCGCTCTAGTGGAGGTACTGCCTCAACCTGAGGCACGCCGCCGCGAGCCGAGCCATATTTTGACGGACGTTTTTGCTGTGTCTAAAGCAGCCTCACTCCCAGTCGTGAATTTGATGGAGAATAGCGTGTCGCCTCGAATCGTAATGGAAAACGAAACTACTATTAAATTGATTGACTCGACGCGCGTCTGGTGCCATCGCGTTTTGGCTTTAACCTGGTTAACCTCGAACTGAGCCTGTTTGCTTCAAGTCGAGGCCGCTCGCCTCAAGTGGATACGCACCTCAAGAACTCTCGCGGGCGCACATAGATGTAAAGCTGCATGGATCTGTATGAACGTATAAAAAAAGCGTTAGTACAACTGTAATAATCTCAACTCATTTGATATTTTAATGTAAGGTTATTGTAAAAAAACATAACATAACATCACATAAACGTTCACGCCGAATATCCCCGAAGGGGTTGGCAGATGTACTTATACTTCTGAACACCACGTGACTGTCACCTGTTGTTCAGAGTACCCACGTTTTGCTTGGACCGTGTACTCACGTGATAGGGGGCAGGCCTATCGCCGTTTTGTACGAATACACTGTCACAAAAAAAAAACAAAGAGATAGGAGTGTTAAGGTGGTTTGGGCAGATAGAATGGATAATAGTCAATTAGTAATAGAAATCGATAGAGCTAACATGGAAGATAATGTTTGAACAGGTCGATCACTGAGGACACATGGACCAAAAATAGACTGTGTTGAAAAATCAAAAAGGCAGGCGTCCGATAAATGAAGAATAAAGGAGCATTGTATGAAAATACTGATAGATGTAAATGAAGCTAGATCGTTTTGCCAGGATCGTACAAAGTGGCGATCGATTGTCTCTGCTTACCCCAATGGGAACTATGTATGTATGGGTGAATTAATACCTAAAAACAACCATGTAGTTCAGGGTTTGTTTTAAGTACCGTAGAAGGGAGTAAAACAAATAATATTTATACATATAATAAATAACTCTACGCCGCGTGGTCCTTGTTGTTGTTGTAGGCTTGAGTGCATGAGTCAGTTTTGTCTGCGGGATCAGAAGTACAGTCACAGTCTGAATTAAAACCATCGTTATTATAATGTGTGAGCATTGTTATATCTGTGGGCATGGCGGCCGCAGTAACCTCCACAGTACCATTCTCTACTGGAACCATTTCGCTGCATTTTCTGGCCCCTATTTGAGAACCTTTGGATAAAGCCAGAACACATAAATTTGTAATGTAGTAAGCTATAATCACATACATAAAAATCCAAAATTTCAGTTGCGAAGCTAAGCGAAAGGAAAGTTTCGCATTTATAACAGTCACTACTCAGAGAGCTGATATTTGGTACATACAGAGTTAGGTTTTAATGGTCATATATGGGTCACATAAAGAGAAAACTAAAATAAAACTAGGATAATCAAAGATCTGCAGGGCAAGCACGAGCCGTGTTTAAACTAGTTATCGCGTGGGATAAAGCAGCCATCTCTTACGCACTTACTTAGTATCGTATACTGCCATCTCATTCTAACCGTTATCGTGTCGATAAAAAAGCGCTCGTGCTTGCCCTTCTGGAGTACCTGGTGACTTTGATTAGAAAACACAAGAGTCCAACCAAACTTTTAGATATTGACATACCACCTTTACAAAAATTTAAACTTAAAGGGTTAAACTATAGTTAAATGACTAGCCAGTAGTTAAGGGCCAGTTTTTTGATCCGTGGTTAACTCAACAATTTGTTAAATATCGTAACTATTAGTTAGATATCAGCAAAATGCATTTTTTGACCCGTGGTTAGAGTAACTAATGGTCAAATATCGAACCAAAATGGATTTACGATTTAACTACTGGTTAGTCATTTAACTATAGTCAATGTAACAAATGGTTATATTTTTAACTCCGGATCAAAAAACTGGCCCTAAATCGTAAATCCATTTTGGTTCGATATTTGACCATTAGTTACTCTAACCACGGGTCAAAAAATGCATTTTGCTGATATGTAACTAATAATTTAATGTTTTTTTGACATGAATTCCTCATGTGGGGATTATTACTCAACCCGAAGGTCGCGGGTTCGAACCCCGCCAGTGTCGAAATTTTTCTTTCCTTTAATAACATCTTTTATTTATGAGTAATAATCCCCACATGAGGAATTCATGTCAAAAAAACATTAAATTATGTGATAGTTAGGCGTTTCCAACATTTGCATTCTATCTGAAAAGATAGACAAGTGGCCGTCCGAATTAGTTAAAAATTCGGAGGTAGGAAACGCAAACACTACTTGAACGTGTAAAAAAGAAACAAAGGATAGAAAAATTTCGCGCTGGATGCCAACTGACACTGTGGCTCAGTTGGCAGAGCGACGGGGGCGTATACCCGAAGGTCGCGGGTTCGAACCCCGCCAGTGTCGAAATTTTTCTTTCCTTTAATAACATCTTTTATTTATATGTAACTATTAGTTACGATATTTAACAAATTGTTGAGTTAACCACGGATCAAAAAACTGGCCCTTAGTGAGCCGCTTCATATAATGTCCAACATCGAATTTCTGAAGTATCTGATGAAGACCCTCGGCTTATTAACTTTATTCTACTCAAACATTACACAATTTACATAAAAAATATTAAATAAATAAATCTAACAAAATAAATAAAAGAAGTGAAATTCCCCCAAACCATTCTATAAAAAACTAGCCAAGTCTCGATGGAGCTCCTAGTTTATCTCTAAAAAGTAATGAAATCTAGACGGCCGTTTGGAATTCTGAATACTTTAGGGGGTAAAAGTTCACGGCCAGCTAGTATAGATTATATTATCTGTGATGGCCAGTCATGTAACGTTTCACGGCTGCAGCGAGCATTACCATCTAAACTCGCACCCTCGGCCTAGCTCTTCCTCTTACCGTCACAATGTGAGTGTACAGGTGCCTTTACGGCCGTCTACCGTTTGGAATTCTGAATACTTTAGGGGGTAAAAGTTCACGGCCAGCTAGTATAGATTATATTATCTGTGACGGCCAGTCATGTAACGTTTCACGGCTGCAGCGAGCATTACCATCTAAACTCGCACCCTCGGCCTAGCTCTTCCTCTTACCGTCACAATGTGAGTGTACAGGTGCCTTTAGGTGGGTTGCTAGATGTCGCGTCGAACGTCACATGCCGATAAGTCATGTCAAAATCGTCAATGTCATTGTCATTAAAATAAAGTAGGCAGAGGGCGCTTCAGTTTGACAGCTAGGCCACGTATGTCGGGGTCATATTTTCCAATTTTATTATTTAATTTCTTGTAAATATCTTATTTAGTATCATGTGAGAGTTATTTGAGTATATCTAAAGTGCATAGTGCTATTAATAGTAATTTCACATCCCGGCAGATTCTTGTAAGTAGCCATATTCTAAATCTATTGACACTTTATAATAAAAATGATTAGGCATGTTTAATGAGTTGTTCATAAAGTTGTTATTATAGTGCGTCTTAACATGAATCACTAACTGCATACTTATACTTTTACACAATGAATCAAATTTCAATATTTTTCAGATTGTTAAACAATGTCGAATCAACCACCAAATCCGTTTGCCTCAGTGCCAGGTCCGCCTCAAATGTCATTTGGATCCTCTTCAACCAGTCAACCATCCCCGAACTATCGAATACATCAAACAGCGCTAAATCAGGATTCTAATTCAAGCAGCCCTCAACACACTAATAATCATTTGTACCCTGGACAAAACATGAATAACTATAATCAAAGTCCAAGGAATTCTCCAGCATTCAATAAACCTAATATTATGTCTCCATCCACTGGGATACCCAACTCAATGTTACCACCAAGTAAAACCTTACCTTTAGCTAATCTTCCCCCTCACCCGCCCGCATCTACTGGTCCTAATCCACAATTTCAATCAAGTGTGCCCACTATGCACACTCCTCAAGGCCAACAGACTAATGTAAATTCTCAGATTTATAATTCAACTAGTCAGTCCCAAAAACTGTCAAATGGTCCATCAATTCCATATTCACCTCCAAATTCCAATACTAATTTCCCTCCCTCTTCAAGAGCTTTTAGTCCCAGCACTTATCCCCAATCTGGTGCAAATTTAAATTCTTTACCCAATCCTCAAAGTTATTCTGTTGGGCAACAGTCAATTTCTGGCCCTCAATTTAGACAACAAAATATGAATTTAGGCCCACCAATCCCAGGACCTCCAAGATCAATTCCTGCAGTTCCTAATCCACCTTCAATAAATCCTGTGTCACATCAAAATATGGTTGGAATTAATGGTAACATGAGCATTCCTAGTACTAGCACACCAATGTTTCCTATGGGGCCAAATAACACATCAAACCCACACCTGGTGTTGCAAAGCCCATTAAATAATAATGCAAGTATGCCTGCGTCTTTTGGCCAAACTTCGCTACCATCAAATGCATCACCTATGCTGGGCCAGTCAGCGTTGAACTTACAAAGTTCTCCTACAAGTATGCCAATGGGTAGACCAAATGGTCCAGCAAACTTGCCACCACAAGGACCTCCAAGAATATCACATGCTGGCCCACAAAGCTTACCACCAACAGGACTACAAAATCTACTGCCAAAAGGAAATATTACTGGAAAACAACATCAAGATGTATCATTGGCCAATCCCATGAATGCTCAATTTCAACAAAATCAAAGTTTACCAAGTGCTGCATCATTAGGGACACAAGGTCCAGTTAAAATGCCACAGATACAACCAGGTGCTATGCTTGCTAATATGCCTCCTGCAGGACCACAACTAAGACAACCAGTTAGCCAGCAACCAGGGTTTAACAACATCCAACAACAAGGACTGCAAAGTGGACCATTACAACAGCAACTATCACCACAAAGCAATATGCAAAACAGATATCCTCAAATGCCTCCAAGTAACTTCAATCAACAACCGATGGCACAGATGCCTCGACAACCACAGCCAAATGTTCCATACCAATACAGTCAACAAGGGTTAACACAGCAGATGGGTCAACTAAGTGTAACAAAACAAGGTTTTGATCAACTATGGGGTCACCAAAGTGTTGATCTATTGCAGTGCCGACATATACTTCCCGAGTACCCAGAAGAAATGTCTGAAGTCAAATTAGGTCCGCCATTTGCAGAATCATCAAATTGTAGCCCAGAGTAAGTGTTTCCTCTTGCTGTGAACAGTAAGATCATTGATTATTTTACTTATTTATGCACCCACATTTGGGTATGCAGAGATTATGATCAATCACTTTACGTCCTGAAACATTCTGTGTTTTCCCATCAAACACATTCTTAAAACTACTATCAAATCACATGATCTTTTATTTGACTGATAATTATCTATGCATTTGAAACACCTACATAAGCTTTCGGAGAACTGTGCAAATTTAATAAGAGTATATTTGTTCCTAGTTTAATTATACTGAATGGAAAAGGTCATTGATACAAATGCATTTTAATGGATGCTGGTTTATATGCTGACAATAATATTTGTTAAGCTTTGTCTTGGGCTACTAATGGCAAACACTGATGAGTCATACCTTATTTTAATGCCTGAGACATTTACATGTACTTTGGGGTGTTTAATTTTGACAAAGTTTTGATTTTCATAATTTTCGCCCGCCCCCTGGGTCTATGTATAACAAAAGTTAGGCTTATTCCACTAATCCCCGGTGACAATCCCCGTCAACGGGGATAAGTGAACTTTTTGTTCACAAATCCCCATTACAAGCTCCAGTTGGCGTTAACGGGGATTTGTGAACAAAAAGTTCACTTATCCCCATGGATGGGGATTGTCAACGGGGATTAGTGGAATAATTTAATGTTTTTTGACATGAATTCCTCATGTGGGGATTATTACTCATAAATAAAAGATGTTATTAAAGGAAAGAAAAATTTCGACACTGGCGGGGTTCGAACCCGCGACCTTCGGGTATACGCCCCCGTCGCTCTGCCAACTGAGCTACAGTGTCAGTTGGCATCCAGCGCGAAATTTCTCTATCATTTGTTTCTTTTTTACACGTTCAAGTAGTGTTTGCGTTTAGGTCAATAATTAACCTGCACAAATTTGTCACTTTTGCATACTACGGACATTATTTCTATACATAATTCTGTAAAAGTGACCCAAGTGTGCAACCTCTAAATATCATCCTATCTTCTTAAAATTTGGTATATATAGTTTTTGTAAGACATAGCCCTGGAAGGAGAGCGAAAACTGGAGAAATTTAACAAAAAAAAATAGCATAAAAAAATGAAACACCCTAATGTACTCGTTTAAAGCACATTATTATGTTATGGGAGTATGATGCATTTCAAATTCAAAAAGTGATTTAATTATCAGTTGAATTTCAAAATAAATAAATATCATTGCAGCTCTTTGTTTTATACTTATGTATAAACTCATAACAAGAATCTTAATAACAATGTAGGCATTTAATAAATAGCTGTGTAGTTTCACCTTAGAATAGCACTACCCCATTTCTTCCCATGGATGATATAAGAGAAGACTTAGGGTATCGGGGATTTTAAAGTTTTATGACCCATATTTTACAATTCTGTTACCCACTCAAATGTCACTCAATGATTTCTAGTTTTAAAGTTTGAGATATCCCTTAGGGATTTAGAACCATGAGTATGTACGTATGATGTCATAACTTAATTTAGTAGCTAAGTTCCCTGCTGTGTCGTCAATATGACATTTTCAATATGGAGATGAAAGTTTAATTTTACACGATAGAAAGCATGTTGATACTTGTAGTTAACTATAAACAATATTATATATATATAATTTGAATGTTTTTGTTCATGAAAACCTCATGTGGGAATTATTACTAATAAATAAAGGATAAATAAAGTTATGTGATAGTTAGGCGTTCTCAACATTTGCATTCTATCTGAAAAGGTAGACAAGTGGCCTTCCGAATTTGTAAAAAAATTGGAGATAGGGAACGCAAACACTACTTAAAATTGTAAAAGAAACAAAGGATAGAAGAATTTCGCACTAGCAGCCATTGACGCGGTAGCTCAATTGGCAGAGCGACGGGGGCGTATACCCGAGGTCGCGGGTTCGATCCCCGCCTGTGTCGAAATTTTTCTTTCCTTTATTTATTAGTAATATTATATATAGTTTTTCTTAGCTTTTATTGCAATTTGAACATCCTAATATAAATGATGGGTAGCTGATGTGTCGAAACCAAAGCAGTCATTAAAGATGTATCAAATCATGAGCTTCTACTACAGTAAGAATTGTGTATATATACATACATATACTAACGACCATAAATCCCAAAAAGGGGTAGCCAGAGCTGCGGAGCTAGATACTCCTCAGCCACATTTGGATGTTGATAGGGGAGTAGATGGTAGAAATAAAGTATTGTGGGTGATGGGTCTCCAACTGCATCGCCCAAAATCCACTTAAAAAAGGCTCCACACCCTTAGTCTCCTCTTGACACCCATGGGTAGAAAGGGGTAGTGACATTTTAAGCCGGCACTACACGGCAATATGTATATATATTTTATCAATATATGTTATATCAATATTTGAACAAGTGTGTGTGCATATTTAATGTAAGCATTTCAGAAATTCATTGTGATAGCATTTACTTTATCCTTAGTTATTTCTGATTACAGCTCTTTATTTACATGCTTCTCGGATAATAATTGATTATTTTATTGTTTGATGGCAAGAATGAGACATTGGGGAATAACAAACCAAGCGATAAAGCATTTGTTATTGATGTTAGGCTTGCAGAAAGTTAATGAATAGTTTTATTAGATTTTTCTTGCTGTGGGTAACAATTACCGTCCTTGTTTTGTGTGTAAATGTTAAAACAATTTTTGGTCTCATGAATTCATTACTATATTAACTAAAAAATATAGTAAATATATGTATTAAAACATCAAACTCTTCTTTTTCAGGATATTTAGGTGTACTATAAATCGCATTCCAGAAACTAATAGCCTGTTACAAAAGTCAAGATTACCACTAGGGATTCTAATACACCCATTTAAGGATTTGAATGTAAGTAGAGTATTTGGTGTAGTTTTCAAGTATATCCTTATTTACTCTTGGCATTTAAACAATGTATATAATTTATATTAAAACCTAAATATACTCGCGCCATTAGTTCCCATAGGGTCAGGCAGAGATTATCAATAGCCACTTTCTACAATCCTTGCAAACCTTTCCAGCTTCTTCTACATTTATCGTTATTTTCATACATGCTCATTTATTCTTCACACTTCGGATGCCTGCCTTTGTAAGCATATTCTTTATTGATTTAAATTTGTCCTCCATGGTCGTCCTCTACTAACATAACCATCCATAACGGCTCTGTATATATCTATCTATACTTATAATAAATCTGTAGAGAGGTCAATTCTGTACATGAAATATATTTTCAAAATAACTATGAGGGGGTGATTAGTGATCGATACTGATGCCAAAAATGCAATCAGTAAAATTTTTGTCTGTCTGTCGGTTTGTATGTTCCTTATGGAAACAAAAACTACTCGACGGATTTTAACGAAACTTTGCACAATTATTCTTCATACTCCTGGGCAGGTTATAGTATACTTTTCAGCAGAGTAGTAAAGGGAAATTTGGGGATATTTTGGGAAAACGGTATAAATTACTACATTATTTAAGCTTCCGTCGCGTGTGCAGCCTTAATGGTTTAAGTTACATAGAAATCACGTATGACTAAAATAATTTTCGTAAAATTTTCTAAAAAAAAACCTTTTATGGTTGACTCACAATATCAGAATCGATACTGATGCCAAAAATGCAATCAGTAAAATTTTTGTCTGTCTGTCGGTTTGTATGTTCCTTATGGAAACAAAAACTACTCGACGGATTTTAACGAAACTTGGCACAATTATTCTTCATACTCCTGGGCAGGTTATAGTATACTTTTCAGCAGAGTAGTAAAGGGGAATTTGGGGATATTTTGGGAAAACGGTATAAATTACTACATTCTTTAAGCTTCCGTCGCGTGTGCAGCCTTAATGGTTTAAGTTACATAGAAATCACGTATGGCTAAAATAATTTTCGTAAAATTTTCTAAAAAAAAACCTTTTATGGTTGACTCGCAATATCACGTGTAACTCCTGATAGCTTAGCAGTTCGGAGCATTCTAATTATATTTGTTTACTCTTACGTTTATAATACTCTCACTCATGCCTTATTTAAAAAAGTTAACATCATTACCTATTCAATAAAAAAATAATCATGGAAATCGGTAGAGAAACACCGAAATTACACATGAAATAAGTCATCGCGCCCGTGCTCAAAACCAAATAATTACTAATTTACATATAACATACTAGATGGCGCCAGTAGATGTAATTGTTATAAGTTCTTCATAGCGTTTTACTCAACTCAACTTCAACTCATCCTAAAAAATTGTTTATGTTCGGAGACACTAAACCGCTCATATGATCGCTTTCGCAGAAATCACAAAACTACACTATCCCGCTCTTATTTAAACAATTAGTAATTTTCTGGTAACAGGGATTAACAAAATAAGTTACATTAATAGAAACTTTGATATTTTCAGCACCTTCCAGTCATCCAGTGTACAACGATAGTTCGGTGTCGCTCGTGCAGGACTTACATTAATCCATTTGTATACTTCGTCGACTCCAAACGATGGAAGTGTAACCTATGCTTTAGGGTTAACGATTGTGAGTACCTTATGTTAACTACAATAGTTTATTTTTTTTTATTAAAACACCCTAATTAGTTCTCCCTTATTGTGTTGAAGTTTGAGGGGTGGGTTTATTGACATAAGACCTATAATTTCGACCGATTACAATGTGTATTTTGCTGTTTATTTTTCTAAATCTATGCAAAAGTAAAGAAAGCTTGACAGAAAGTACACATAGAAGGTACTAATGTGCAGAAACCAATCTCAATAAAATATTTATTAAATTATGGTTTGTAGAGATCTGATATCCTAATGAACGTTGTTAGCAAGTCACTTTGCGTGTGTCTAATAGACCATGACCATTACTGTCTCACAAAATTAAAAAAACTTATGAGAATATTAATTACCTTCCTGGTGGAATGGTTAGACTTTTCGGCCTCGAGGATGTTGCATGCTGCATCATTATTAGCCTTGAGGCTCTCTCTATGCATTTAATATTGATTAACTGAAATTTACCCATCTAAATAAACTCTACTAAACATTCCACTACTTATACTTACTAATCCTCGAGGGATGGCAGTGCAAGAAAAGAAGTGCCAGTGGTTTTTTGTCATCGGTTTTTCAGAGCACTTAGGTTATTGGGAAAGTGTATTCATGTAAGATCGACATCAATATTGCTTAACCAGCAAATGTAAAGTTAGCTACCCATTTGATTTACAACGAAGCCAAACATTAGAGTGTTTGAATAACAACGTTTTAAATCATTATCCCTAAATCTCATAATTTTAATATTACAACTTTTTGTTTTCCTTATGTAAATAAATAAATAACACTCTGTTGCAGTACCCGAAGAATTCCAATACGACCCAGTAAGCAAGTCCTACGGCGATCCATCTCGCCGTCCCGAGATCAAATCCGCTACCATTGAGTTTATAGCGCCTGGAGAATATATGCTGCGGCCGCCGCAGCCCGCTGTCTACCTCTTCCTGCTTGATGTTTCGCAGTTGGCCAGGGAGAGCCAGTATGTTGATGTAAGTCAAACTCAATTTAAACGTTCACGCCGTTTTTTGGCAGAGGTAGTAATAATTCTGAAGATCACGTGACATTGTCATCTGATGTTCACGTTTTGTATGGACAGTGTACTCACGTGATAGAGGGCTTATCGCCGTTTTGTACGAATTCACTGTCACAAGGTTAAGTACAACTTACCCATGTGGGTTAAATTTCCTTGCGATGTTTTCGCTCACCGTCAACAACCACGAAAAATTAACCACACTTTAGACTTTAGAAAATTGCTGACGCCATGATAGGCGGTGTTCTACCCACTGAGCTTTAACGGTTGTTGATCTAAGTGTGGTTGGTTAACTTAGTAGTTCAATGGCAAGAGAGACTATATTTGCCACTATCAAGTTCATACCTTAGCAGTTCTAAAGGAAGAGAAAGTATGGTGCTTTTGTTAAGTTTTAAAATGATGTAGCTCAACATTGTGAGGAAATCCCCATGGTGCATAGAATGATAAAAATAAATGTTACCCCTGCATTGGCTCTAAATGGTGTAATCGTTATTGTTTTGTGTTTTGTTCCTGTTGGGTTCAGGGGATTGGTATCTTTAACTTATTACAATTATCCGTGTATTTCTTCATAGACGTCAAAAGGTTGCGCGGTTGTGGATAAATCCACCAATTCGTTTGTACATGCCTTTACTTTCTCTTCAAACTTCGGACGCCTGACTTTTTAGACCCTTTCTTTAATATTGACTACAAACAATTTTACCAATATATAACATTACCAAACTCACGAACCAAACCAACTATAGCATTCCACAAAAATTTTTCCTTTTAGGTATTCTGCTCCACGCTAAAGTCCTGCCTAGACAAGTTGCCAGGCGACGCCCGCACGCAGGTCGGGTTCATATGTTACGACGCGCACGTGCACTATTACCTTATGAGTGACGAGCTCACCAGGCCTAAGGAGATGACCGTGCTGGATATTGATGGTATGGTGTTCTAGTTGGTTTTTGTATGTTAGTGATGTGATGTAGGACTGAGAAAGTGTCACGTTCTAGGCTTTAAAAGATTTGGGAAGGGAGCATTTTGATGAGTTTTATTATTTGATGATATCTGGATAAAATTTATAAAACTATGTATTCTTCATGTATCTATTCTTATGATTATGTTCCATAAAATTATCGTCCGTAAATGATTTTGTAAACAGCAAATTTATTTGAACTAGCGTCATTGTTTTACATGCATCTCAAGGATTTGAACCGAAATGATTTAAAACAATACCCATTTGTTATCAACATCTTAAATGCTTTGTATATCGCTTCTATATTCTGTTTCGTAATAAAATCTACTATTTCAGAATCCTTTTTAAACTGAAAACGCGAATAATGTAAATTTCCATGTCATGCTAATTACCTATTGTTCTCCACTGTAAACTAAGATCAATTGCATACATTGAAACTACACCATTTAAACAAAAGTAAACCTCCAATCTATATTTCCAGAAATATTCCTGCCAGCCCCAACTTCTCTGCTAGTGAACCTACAAGAGCGCAGAGAAATGATTGAAGAGTTGTTGGGCTGGCTTCCCAAGCGATACAGCGCGATTGGACCGCCGGCTTCCGCTCTAGGAGCTGCATTGCAGGCTGCTTATAAACTAATGGTAAGATCTGGTTTATTCTTATTTTATTTTATTTTTGTATCTGTTGTCTGTTCTATCTGTAGAGGTAGACAAGTGGCTTTCCAAATTTGTAATAAATTCGGAGTTAGGAAAAGCTGACGCTACTCAAAAAAGTGTAAAAGAAACAAAGGAAAGAAGAATTTGGCACTAGTAGCCACTGGACACTATAGCTCAATTGGCAGAGCGACGGGGGCGTATGGGTTCGATCCCCGCTGGTGTCGAAATATTTCTTCCCTTTATTTTTTAGTTATAATCCCCACATGAGGTTTTCATGAACAAAACATTCTAATTCATAAATATGTAACTGCCAATTAAATATTTCAACGTGTAGTTATCAAGTTAGTTATACAGTCTAATACACAGCTCTGCACGCACAATATTAATATTACAAACATTACAAATAATTTACACTAAATAAAAAAGAAGTCTATAACAATGCTTTAAAAAATACAAGTAAAGTTGGTTTTTAAAATCTGACTGACCTGAAACGATTGTATTGTATGAGTTTGTGGTGTTTGGCTCACGATCAGAAGATGAAGCCTTGACCAAGTCAGGCCCAAGGTCTGGGTGTTTTTATTCCTAAGGGGTACTGTTACAGTTTTTGAGATAAGCCACTTTGGATAGGTAGTCTGAGTCTACAGATTATCCCTCAAACGAGATGATGCTGTGGAGGGAATGCTATGCCGTCGGCCTCGGCTATTATCATGATACTCTAGGGCACTAGATTAGTGTGGTTATCCATGTCCAAGTTCCATTAAGTAATAAAGTTAACTATACAGAATATGCTGTAGTGAAACAAGTAATTTCAATCATTTACGTTTTGGGAGTGGCAGAAAAAGCATAAGAGTAGAGTGAATGTAATAGAATGAAATTCCTCGGAAAAAAGACATACATACTCACGGCTATAAATCCCTAGAAGGGCAACCCCAGAGCTAAGGAAATTGAAATTCCTCAGCCACTTTTGGAAAGTTGAGTGGAGAAAAGATGGTATAATTAAGGTTGTTGGTGATTGGTCTCCAACCGCATCGCCCAAAAATCCCTTAAAAGCCCCAATACCTCTGGTCGCCTCATACGTACACCCACTGGAAGAAATGGGGTAGCGCTATTCTAAGCCGGCACTACGGAGAAATAGTTTTATTTGTTAGAGTGCGGTGTGAAATATGATATTGTAAAAAAATATATGAAAAGGAATATTTAGATGGTTTGAGCACACAGAGAGGATGGTAGTGATATGTTACTGTTAGGAAGTAAATATTTCTTATTAACATAACATAACATAACATAACATAAACGTTCACGCCGTTTATCCCCGAAGCGGTTGGCAGAGGTACCAATACTCCTGAACTCACATGGCAAGCGCCATCTAGTTTCCAGAGAAGGTAAGGTAAGGTACCCACGTTTTGCTTAGACAGTGTACTCACGTGATAGGGGGCAGGCCTATCGCCGTTTTGAACGAATACACTGTTTCATTTCTTATTCTTTAGTTACAACATAACTTGGGGCAGATTTGGTTTCGGATTGAGATGATTTGTTTAATTTTTGTTTTTGTGTTTCCTGTGTGTTGCAGTAAAAATCCGTAAAATACAGCTATATCATTATTTATAAATTTATCTGTTTGTTGCAGGCTCCTACTGGTGGCCGGATTACCGTATTCCAGACATGTTTGCCTAACGTGGGCCCGGGAGCTCTGCAATCTAGGTTTGTAGTAATATGATTGTAATTGCAATTTTCATGTTTCGCAACTAGTTGACGCGCGCACGTTCGTCTGCTTGACATAAGACAGGTAATCATCAGGACCTCTTACCTTCTAACTTGATTATATACCGAACATTTAATCATTTAAAAATTATTCCTATTTGTTTTACCTCTTTAGAGAAGTATTTTATTCTTGTAACCTATATTTAAACTTTTATTATTTAAACTTTTCAATTTCCATACGACTATTATGCCCAGAATTGAGAAATAGGCACTAATGTTAATAGGCACGCTGCCGCCGCTCCGCTCCAGCCGGCCGGCCCGTAACGCCACAAACGCTACGTCCCTTATTTTTAATCTGTAATATCTTCGAAAATTTTCATTTGAATTATTGGCTGTAGCTATAAAGCCCTATATTAAATCAACAATGTATTTAAGATATTATTATTATAATTGGATTACAATTAATGATTTAATCCTTATAACTGCTTCGAAGATTGGTCAATATGGTCTTAAAATGTAATTGACAAAAAAGTTGTGTATTGTGCGATGCTCAAAGAGATAAGACATATACCATCGCATAGTTTTCTGTGGACCTTTTCAATGTGTAAATACTAAGTACATTGTTTTGATAAATCTCGTAGTGTTTAGCTTGTATTTGTAAAGTAAGCAGAAACATGTAATTACTAAAGAAATCACATTGGAAACCTCAAAAACAGTTTTTCTCCACTACTGGATTGGATGGATATTGGGACAGAGAAAACGACTTTGTTTCGTAACATATTTCGAGCCTTGTGCTGAAAATTCTGGACGACTAGTATTAACTCCCACATTATTCGTTCAGAGAGGACCCGAACGCCCGATCAGCCAAAGAAGTGTCTCACCTGAGTCCCGCCACGGACTTCTACAAGCGCCTGGCGCTGGACTGCAGCGGCGCGCAGATCGCCGTCGACCTGTTCCTCTTGAACACGCAGTACTCGGACTTGGCCACGCTTAGTAAGTATACTGCTTTATTTATTATGAAAAAATATGTTGTGTTAACTTAGAACTTAAATCATTTCTTTCCGCGGGGGTTGTAAGATACGTTGTTGGGACGGACCAATCAACAACAACATCTTTTTTACCATCTTTTCCTTACTCAAGTTCCAAATATGTCAATGTCTTATTCTTACGGTTCGGTTACACTTTTGTCGGGTTTTATTGCAGTGAGCGTATGTATATGTCGTGGCCATATCGTAGATTTGAACACATCGTGAAATGATCGATCATTTCATGAAATAGTCACATTTCATGATGTGGCCAACTTAATTTGACCAGATCATAAAATAGTCAACGTTTCACGATTTGGTCATCCACGCTTGGCCAGATCGTAGAAATAGGGTGACCTGTGAAATGCTATCCAAACTCTACGGTTTTGAACATAATGGTCAGTTTTTTCGTAATTTGCAAAGTACCCGAGAATCTTTTCGTCGAAAACTCTTTTGTTATAACTCTCTTCCTCGTTAAATAACAATGATCAAACTTTTTCACTGCGAGAAACAACACTTTCGCCAACGGCCGCCATCTTCACTCATAAACAAAGCGCTTTCAGCGCCTCTACCGGTAATTAATGTACCTATTTTACGATATGACCAAATAATCTTAATCATTTCATGAAGCGGCCGCACGTTTAGTTGGCCATATCGAGAAACGATTTTTTATCATTGATCTGCCCAAACCACATCACGATGTGGCCAATAAACAGTTGAACATTTCATGAAATATGACTATTTCATGAAATGACCGATCACTTCACGATGTGTTCAAATCTACGATATGGCCACGACATATATAATAAAAACTTGTAGAAAAATAAAAGTATGTCCTTGTAATATCGACATGGCTAACCAATAATTTCAACGTCAATGCCAAATAATTTTATTTATTTGAATATGATATTATTAACATTATTGGTCAAGGTAATGTAGTTACAGTAATTCCAGTCTCTTAATCTCGTGTATTACGTTGTAATCAATTGATAGTTTTTTTTTTAAATTATTGTTTCACAGCTGATTTCCCTAATGGAGTAATGTGTTTTTCCAGGCGGCATGAGCAAGTTCAGCGCGGGCGGCGTGTACCACCTGCCGCTGTTCAAGGCGTCGCGCGGCCCCGACTGCGAGCGGCTGCGCAAGATGCTGACCAGGTACCTCACCAGGAAGATCGGCTTCGAGGCCGTCATGCGGGTGCGCTGCTCTAGGTATGTAACTATACTATACTTGCTGTCTAGTTTTGTCTTGGCAAGTTCAGCGCGGACTGCGAGCGGCTGCGCAAGATGCTGACCAGGTACCTCACCAGGAAGATCGGCTTCGAGGCCGTCATGCGGGTGCGCTGCTCTAGGTATGTAACTATACTATACTTGCTGTCTAGTTTTGTCTTGGCAGGAAGTGGTATAATTATTAATAACGATTTGTCTGCTTGAAAATTGCAGTAAAATATATCGGAATAGTTTTCGGCTATGGTTTGTTTATGTGACCTGAAATACGTTATAATTCACAGTAAAGCTATGTTGTTTGGGTGAGCTTTATTAACCTCTATATACTACCTCTCCTCGAGTTATATTGACTGAATTCCGCCACGCATAGTAAAAGGCCGTGTGTTTTGCCACCATAAGGTGCCAAAATGGGGTTGTAATAAAAATAAGGGTGGGGGATGAGGGAGAGATTTCTTAGAAAATGAGTAGAGGCGGTAGATTACTTATTTCTAATGGTTTCTGTCCTAACCTAATTCTGTTAACACTTCTGCAATTTATTTTGTAGTCCCATTTATGTTCTTTAGAATGTCCTTTACCCTTTGTAGTCTCAAACCTTCTGAAGACATATTCATAAGTAGCGAATAAAATCTTATTATTCCAGAGGCATAACAATCCACACGTTCCACGGCAACTTCTTCGTGCGCTCCACGGACCTGCTGTCGCTGCCCAACGTGAGTCCTGACGCAGGATTCGCAATGCAGCTTAGTATCGAGGAGTCGCTATCGGATCTACAACATGTATGCTTCCAGGCTGCGCTGCTTTATACTAGTAGTAAAGGTATATATTTGCTCAGATTAATTAAGTAATAGATATCTGTGGTCGTCATCATAAACTTAAGAGCAACGCTCATGTCTGTGTAGCATTATCCAGTCATATCTATTCAAAGCCAGCTCCAATCAAATCCCTGTATTTATGGCTATTATTATTATATTGGGGTAGTCAGAGCTGCAGAGATTGAAATTCCTTTGCCACTTTTAGACTAGTCACATTGCCTAAACCTTACTAAAAAGGACACTTACCCTGTCCCTTCATACTCGCCGACATGAAGAAAAGGGTTAGTTCTGTTTAACGCCGTCACTCTTGGGCTAAGAAAAACATGTGTAGTATATTCAAGTCATTCATGTCAGGCCTTACGGGATGGTATTCAATACTAGAGAAATCTATAACCTCTACAAATAAAACTCTGTTTAATTAACTATCATTTCATATAATCAACACTATACTGTTCTACAATAACTACAGCAAATATAGTTCCGTAGCAAGTGACTATATACATACATTCAATAGCGTTACATGAAACACCTATGCACATTTTAATACATAGTAGTAGTGAAGCATTTAGGCATAAATATACTATCTATACTTAAGTTCAAGTATATATACATTTAGTAATTAATACAATTAGCAATAGGTAGTTAATGTTATAACTTACATAATATCTTTCAAGCAGCAGTTCCTCTCGACTAGACAGTCAGAACTCGAATGACGCAGCTACTGGCACGTCACCCGTTTTAAACACTGAGACAAACAACTCCGGTACGGTAGTGGGGGTTGCACGTGCGCATGCAGCTGCGTCACTCAGTAATGCGATCTTTCATTTTCAAACTTATGAATTAAACTTGTAGTTATTCAAAAGTATATATTTAAGTATACAATGATACATTATGTTACAAGTATTATCACCTTATATAAAGTGGTGATGACAGTCGGCCATCCTTTTTATAAGCATGACCTCATGCTGTTAGTAAACTCAAAATTTATTACATTTACATTAGAGGTTTAAGCATACTAGTAAGGATAATTATATTATTATTATTATTATTTTACACTTTAGCCCTTTTTTGTATTTCCGTCCTCACACTAAATTGGACCATTCCGTCCTCACAATAAATTGGACCATTCCGTCGTCACAATAAATTGGACCATTCCGTCCTCACAATAAATTGGACCATTCCGTCCTCACAATAAATTGGACCCTTCCGTCCTCACAATAAATTGGACCCTTCCGTCCTCACAATAAATTGGACCCTTCCGTCCTCACAATAAATTGGACCCTTCCGTCCTCACAATAAATTGGACCCTTCCGTCCTCACAATAAATTGGACCCTTCCGTCCTCACAATAAATTGGACCCTTCCGTCCTCACAATAAATTGGACCCTTCTGTCCTCACAATAAATTGGACCCTTCCGTCCTCACAATAAATTGGACCCTTCCGTCCTCAAATAAACCATTCCGTCTTTAAAAATAATCAAACGTGTGAACTTCAAATATAATTATCTACTTTATATTTACTAAATATAAAACAATATAATTAATCAAGAACAACGGATTTATCGGACAGCTCGTTACCACTATACTATTGCGCCAAAAGGGGTATGTTGGCATAACCCATCTGTAACCTTTAGTAATCAGCCTAAACAATTTGTCATTTTAGTTTTCTTCTATAATTTGAATGATATATTATGCTATCCTTACTTATGTAAAATGGCAATGCGAAGATGGAAGCGAGACCAAAAAGAAAATACAACGGTGTGCGTAACATTAGTATGGCCGATTCCATACTAGCCCTATGGAAATTGATAAAAATTTATAAATTAATAATATTGATAAAATAAAAATTCGTATTTGATATTGACGCTTGTCATTTACTGACACTTTGTGTAGCTTTCATATATTCATTTAAACTGTAATAAGCTTTTAAATGAAGACTGCGTTTTATTATTACTTTGAATTTCTTTTCTTATTTTATTATAAAATAGTGGATCGGCCCAGCTTCGCACGGGTAGCGTTGTTTTCTTTTTTTTTTTTTTTTTGAGTTTTCTTTCTTCAACCACTGCTCAAACATTGTAAAATTTAGCGCAATGTTTTCAATTCATTAAATTTATAGCACTCCTGAACAGTGATTTTTGGTGTTATTTTATGAACGGTTCAGTGTTTCCTTTTATTAGCAAATTTTTGGAATAAAACGCCATAAAGTATTTATAACAATCTTTAAAAGAAATCATTACGTGATGTAGGATGCAACTACTGGCGCCATCTAGCATGTAATATGTAAATTAGTAAAGATTTGGTTTTGGTCACGGGCGCGATGGCTTATTTCATGTATAATTTCAGCGTTTCTCTACCGATTTCCATGATTCTTTTTTTTTTTTAATTATTTTTTTATTATTATTGAATAGGTAATAACGTTACCTGTTTTATTTTAGGAATGAGTGAGAGTATTATAAACGTAAGATTAAACAAATATAATCAGAATGCTCCGAACTGCTAAGCTATCAGGAGTTACACGTGTTATTGTGAGTCAACCATAAGGATAGACACATGTTATTGCCGAATTTTTTTTTTTTTTTTTTTGACAATTTTATGAAGAATATTTCCGTCATACTTGATTTCTATGTAAGTTTAACCATTAGGGCTGCACACGCGACGGAAGCTTAAAAATTTGAGTAACTTCCCCTGTTTTCCCAAAATTCCCCTTCACTACTCTGATGAAAAGTACACTATAACCTGCCCAGGAGTATGAAGAATAATTGTGCCAAGTTTCGTTAAAATCCGTCCAGTAGTTTTCGTTTCCATAAGGAACATACAAACCGACAGACAGACAGACAGAGACAGACAAAAATTTTACTGATAGTATTTTTGGCATCAGTATCGATCACTAATCACCCCCAGATAGTTATTTTGAAAATATATTCAATGTATAGAATTGACCTCTCTACAGATTTATTATAAGTATAGATTTTACACATAAACCCATGAGAAATGTATTTATTTTTGACAATCTGTCCTTTTCAATCGAATTCTAATGTATATCTATGATAAGCTGATTTTATGTCAACAATATCGTCTGAATGCCATCATACTTACTATACGCTAAACGTATTGTGGAGGAAAAGGGAAGATCTTCCGCCAGGCGGTGGTATGCCTGGGGACCGCGGTCCAACTGTATTAAATTGGAACTTGTATATATAGTAAAGGTTTTAGAAACTTCGATTGCGCGATGTACGATTTGTATGGCGAGTTTTGGTGACGAGTGTGACGTATATTGCTTTGTTTCGTGTTGCTGTGGAATGTGATTCTTCTTGCACTGTCAGCGTTTCTATGTAGTGCGCGTCATTGTGTACTGATAGCGCGTCGCTACAGTATTTTTAAGCAAACTAGTAAGAGGTTTAGCATTAATTGGCAACATTTCTAAAAATACCGTTTCTAAGTTGTCAAATATGTAAACATATATTTTGCTATGAATTATTTTTAGAGAAGAATAATATAAACCGAAAATTGTTTGGGATGTCACACCTACGGCGGAATGAGAAGTTACCGTTGATGAATGTTAGAAAAAAAAACCTTGTTAAGACAAAACAGATGTTATATTCTATTTTATTCACAGTCTCTTTCCCTGGCACACGTGTTATTTTAACCCAATTAACTCATTCGCCCAAGTTACCACAAAAAAAAAGCTTTATATCGAACATTGAATTTAATACATATATATAAGCGACATGATAGTCCAGTGGGTAAGAACACCCGCCCGAAAAACAGAAGGGCGTGAGTTCCAATCCTGGGACGGGCCTACACCAATTTGTCTTTTCTAAAGTCATATGTGTGGTTAATTTATCATGGTTGCTAACGGTGAGGGAAAACATCGTGAGGAAACCCACATGGCTGAGTTGTACTTAGTCATGTGACAGTGTATTCGTACAAAACGGCGATAGGCCTGCCCCCTATCACGTGAGTACACTGTCTAAGCAAAACGTGGGTACCTTCTCTGGAAACTAGATGGCGCTTGCCATGTGAGTTCAGGAGTATTGGTACCTCTGCCAACCCCTTCGGGGATAAAATGGCGTGAACGTTTATGTTATGTTATGTTATGTTATGAATTTAATACAAATCCTAGTGAAGACACACTGACTGACACATAGTGTATAAACTCGCTTGGTAACTAGGAAATATGATTTGTTGAAATTAAACCGCTGTTCAAACAGGTCGCTTTATCGGACATCTTAATCGGACTAGCATATTTACATCACAAACGCATTCATATCGCGATGTACAAAACAATGTCAACGCCATCTAGTGGCTAACAGTAACAACACAAAATTAATATAAATAATTTAAAGGTAAACTTAATACTTAAATAATCTGAGAAAACGTAAACAAACCAAACTAGTTGACTGACAGTGTGACAGTGACAGTAAAGAAATGCATTTAATGGCATTCTTATTAAATACAAAATTTCAAATGTTGTGGTATTATCACTCTATTTTTTTTATTATTATTTTTTTCAATTTTAATAATTTGTTTTTTTGTTTGTAATCTACTATTAATGTTGGGAATTTTAATTAATTTTAGTTTTATTTTATTATAGTTTTTAATCAAATTTTTAGTTATATCTTTAAGTTATAATATAATATTGTCAATGCTGTGTGCACTGTTGTTGGCATTATAACTGACCAAGACTTTAAAATGAATGTGAATGCAATCTTATGTTATAATGCTGTTGGTGTGCCTTGAATAAATAAATTCAACAATGGCAAATCGGCAAAAATGTTATCACTATGCCATATGAGTGACGTCATTTGGGGGTAACGTGCATTTAGAATTATAAACGAAAATCATGGAATATACCAAAACAAAAGATTATATAGGTCGTTTTATTGTGCATCTAGGTTCTCTTTAAACAAATACGTATGCCCAAAAAACAAATGTTCTTAATTAAAAATTTTGGAACGAAGTGCCGAAAGAATGCTTAAAGAAGCTGGCCAGTCCTAAAAACTGGCGAATATTATGTCGGTTGGTAGGTGTGGGCAATTTTAAGGACCAATTTGTCTGAAACTGATAATTTTGAAAAGCACTGCTCAGTTATATGACCTATTTTATTGCATTCAGCACACCTTTAGTGGCTGTGAACAGCTGGCAAATAAATGACCTTCCTGTTTACAATTGAAGCACCTAGAAGTCTTTGGTAGAGCACGTGTTTCTAAGTCATTGTTATTTGTCTTATACTGAGGTTGACCCATTTTTGTGTACCGGGGCGATCATTGTCAGGTCTTCAAATTTAACGTATCTATTACTTAATCGTTATCTAATACTTTAGTGTATCTATATTATATATCTTTCTACATCTATGTATGTATTTAATATGTATAAGTTTATGTAATTTATAAACTGATAATTTCAGTACGTCCCAACTGCTACAACCATTGTACTTTTTAATTTTATAATGAAATTTATAATTAGCTTTACTTTTAAAAAACTGTTGTCCTATTTAGCATTGTATTAGCATCAAGCCGTTGATTTCTTAAATAAACAAATAAATAAAGTAACTGCCTCGGCTCCTAAGCACACTGCCCTGTCATCTATCCCGTGTAAAACACATTCTACCGCCCTAGTTCCTACTATTCCACACCTATTTATCAATGTATTTTTTTTTTTTTTATAATAGTACTCTTCCAGTGAATCATTTAATCGAGCATGTTTAGCTAACATATTGCCCAAGCATTTGCCCATAATTTTCTTTGACAGGGAATGTAGACAAAAGCTTTCTTTGCCACTCTCCCCACATAAAAGGAACAGACGATAACCCCTCAAACCACCTCTGGGCAAGACCTTTTAATTTTGGCAGCGCAAAGTGTACTATTTGTTTTTCTGACCAACTATATATTGTAGCACACTCGTTAACCTTGTGCAACCACATGGTCATCGTCTGCTCCTTTCGGCCGGGATCAAACTTGGGCATTGGATTATGCATGCTTGTCCCTATTTTGTCCGACGAATCCGCTTGGTTCATAGATTTTACTATTTGTGCTATCTTCATTAAACTATCTATACTTAAAGACGGATCGTTTGACTCACCCACCGCGGCGGCTTGGTGTTCTGCATTGGTAGTTGCAGCCACGAGTACCAGCCGATCGTCCCGGCGGCGCGGCTGATCCCGTGAACGACGATCGCCTGAGCGCCTGCCACGCAAGCGACGACGGTATTAAGGGGGCCGGATGTACGAGCGACAGCGGCGGTCGCGGACCTCCGGGCTAACGCCCCGTGATTCGCCACTGCTATCTTCAGATCGGCGGTCTCGTGAGTGGCAGCCTCGCGCCCGGTAGCCAGGCGATTGTGGCCGCACAACACGCTCACGTGACTGAAGTTTCTTTCCTTCATTGTACTAGTTGTACAGCGTTTCATGATGCAATCCAGCTCCTCATGGCTGGATGGTTCTTCAGACGCGCGCACTACACTACTACACTAAACTACACTACACTACTACGACGATGGTGAATGTGCGATCGACACGGAAGCACCGGACTGCGCTGGCTCCCATACTCGTCCATGCAGCGACTGGCCCGGTCACATAAATCGCGGCATACCGGACTTCGTGACCGGGTTCGATAATGGTCAGCTCCAGTGCGCCTGGAGTGCGACCGACCTTTGCGAACTGATGGCGAAGTTTTAGACCCCACATTAATCTGAAAAAATCAATTGGTACGCGTAGTTTCTGGCATAAAGTGGAAAGTGGTAGCAGCAAGCTATGTAGCCTTGTAACCATAAATAAGTACAGACTAGATTAGGACGGGTCCGAGTACTTAAAGGGGAAAATGTGAATAAATAACTCTTAATTAAAGTTCCACCTTAGACGTAGATCAACAACGTAAATCAGCGAATGATTAAAGGAAAATAGCTACCGAAACTCATTTATACTGCTTTCCTCTTGAAATAAAAATATTTATTCGTTCAAATTTTTCTAATGATTATATTGTACATTATTGTACATTCGCCGCTCATGCACTTGCTACCAATTTCGCAGTATTCATACTTTATTAATTTGACTCGTTTCCGGCCGGTTATATCCTCTCCGGTAGTATAAGTCAAATGAGCAGCCAATATTTATATTTCGTTTAATTGTACCGGAAGGATACTTATAAATTATCTCAAGTCAAATCAGCAACTATTATAACTTAACTGGGTATCAGATAAACGTTAAAATATACCGGAAATTGACAAATAAATTGTTACTCATTGAAGAAAAAATAACTGTAGGGAACAATACAGTCAGACACAACTCGTATTTAGTATTACCCGATTTCTAATTTGTTAACTTCTACTGTTTGCTTACCAACTTCATCGAATTGGTGACATCAGCTCAGAACAACACAGTATATACATACAATACATACATAATGCTGACGCATTAAAAAAAAATAAAACTGGTTCTATCCCCACTTCTGAAATGTCAGGCCTTACGGGATGGTATTCAATACTAGAGAAATCTATAACCTCTACAAATAAAACTCTGTTTAATTAACTATCATTTCATATAATCAACACTATACTGTTCTACAATAACTACAGCAAATATAGTTCCGTAGCAAGTGACTATATACATACATTCAATAGCGTTACATGAAACACCTATGCACATTTTAATACATAGTAGTAGTGAAGCATTTAGGCATAAATATACTATCTATACTTAAGTTCAAGTATATATACATTTAGTAATTAATACAATTAGCAATAGGTAGTTAATGTTATAACTTACATAATATCTTTCAAGCAGCAGTTCCTCTCGACTAGACAGTCAGAACTCGAATGACGCAGCTACTGGCACGTCACCCGTTTTAAACACTGAGACAAACAACTCCGGTACGGTAGTGGGGGTTGCACGTGCGCATGCAGCTGCGTCACTCAGTAATGCGATTCAAAAGTATATATTTAAGTATACAATGATACATTATGTTACAAGTATTATCACCTTATATAAAGTGGTGATGACATTCATTATCATTCTAAACCTGTTAAATTTCGTTTACGTCTATAAGTTCGACAGATTCCTGTTTTAGTTTCTACATTATCTATAGGATAAACATATGTCCTCCGTCCTCCAACCCTACTGACTTTTCGGGCCACTAAATAAGAAATCTAGACTAGTGTAGTAATGGGGTCCAGTTACATAAGACCAATCGGAAAACATTATAGCATAGTAAAACAGTAGTCATATATTGCTTGCAATTAACATTCCAAAAAGTACTATGCAATTCTATTAGTTTTTACAATATAGCTTATTCTTATGATGACGCTATATTAAAGGATATTTGCATAACATATTATAGTGATACAAAACTTCTATTTTATAGGAGAACGAAGAATACGAGTGCACACGCTAGCACTGCCCGTAGCCAGCACTCTGCCAGATATACTACACTCGGCTGACCAGCAGTGTATTATTGGATTACTTAGCAAAATGGGTGAGTACAGTTGATACATCAATATTTACGTCCAAACACTGAGATAGGGCTTTCAAAGGTCTAGATTACAAAATTATCTGCTACATTGAATTTTGTGAAAATGTTATGGGGAGCAGTTACAATTGATTCTCTTGAACAAACTAAATGATGATGGGGTATTTCATTCGAATTAAGAAGGTTTCGGGGCGAGCAACATTGCTATACTTTATTTCATATCAAATATAATTATACTTTGCTCGGCTTGTACATGTATCTCCAAGTAAATATCGTCATCATATAGTGGGTGTATGAAGCATTGAAATTTTTCACAGCATAAATCTGTTAATCAATTTTGTGGTCTTACTTAATCAATTTAATGAATCCTTTAGCAAGAGATGACGCGGGTAGTGGTTACTGACCTGAATACAAAGTAGAGCAGTTTTGACTTTATGATTATTGTTTTGCTCTCGACTTCACAGCATAAATCCAACCACGACATGATAGTTCGATGAGTAGAACACCCGCCCGTAAACAGACAGGCGTGAGTTCAAATCTCGGGTCGGGCGTACACCAATTTGTCTTTTCTAAAGTCATATGTGTGGTTAATTTATCATGGTTGTTAACGGTGAGGGAAAACATCGTGAGGAAACCCACATGGCCGAGTTGTACTTAGCCATGTGACAGTGTATTCGTACAAAACGGCGATAGGCATGCCCCCTGTCACGTGAGTACACTGTCTAAACATAACGTGGGTATCTACTTTGGACACAAGGTGGCGCTGTCACGTTGTTCATAAGTATTGGTACCTCTGCCAACTCCTTCGGGGATAAACGGATAATGTCTTGTTTCTCGCCTACACAATTATCGACAAATTCGATTTTATATCCTTCATAGCGCAATTGAAACGCTTATCATTCCAAGCAGGAACTGATCCAGTCGTCGAAAAAGGTTGTCGGCATAGGCTTGGTTCACACGGCATTATCCTGCACGCTTCTTGCTGTATAGTCACCATACAACATGCATAGATCCATTCACACGACGATTGTACTACAAAAAGACGTGTACCGCTTATACGTTCAAACGCATACTCAACGGACTTGTCAAGCAAATCGAATGAACGGTGTTGCTTTGTTTCCTTGTGGATACTGCCGCTATTCGTTTTTTACACGAATGAAAATTAACTGTGTGAAGACTTAGGTGATTGTACGTTAAAAAAACGAATACGAAAAAAACGTGCAGGATAATGCCGTGTGAACCAAGCCATAGGCACCTACAAATGTCTAAGCCATAGTATCATATCAGCTTTAGCCTCAATAGACCATAAAGGTGTGTTGTGCGTAGGTCGATTAGGGATGTGCGCATGCCCATTATTGACCATCTTGCCCATACGGCTGGGTCCGCGCTTGATTCCAAGTAGATACAAAATACAATAGTGTGTAACATTGTGTTTGTTTCAGCGGTGGACCGTTGCGCGTCATCGTCCATGTCGGAGGCGCGCGAGGCGCTGGTGACGGTGGCGGTGGACGCGGCGGCGGCGTACCGGCTGGCCGCCAACCTGCCCGCCGCCGCCGCGCTGCCGGCGCCGCGGGAGCTCGCGCTGCTGCCGCTCTATTTGCTGGCGCTGCTCAAACGGGTGAGTGCGTGTGTGTGTGACGTGCTGGGGTCTGAATGTGTCTGGTGTAGATAAGAACGATTGCCCACCACGGATATCTTAGGCTGCGTTCCCAGCAAGCAAACTGTTAGCAGTGGACTGAGTTAGCGGCGTATCGATTAAATACGCTCTCCCATGTATTTGAAATGGAGTGTGCACAGTTTGCTAGTTTTGAGCTGACGCAGCCTTATCGTAGCATTGTTATCTAGACAAAGGTTTTAAATGTGTGTCCCATTCCTGGTACAGTGAAATCGCTGTCGACGTCACTGATGTGCAAAGGCGCTTAGTTTGCACGAACCGAGTCAACAGGCGACAGTAGAATGTGGCTTGGTCCAGAGAAATAAGATGTTTAAGTACTAATTTGACAAAGTATACAAGGCCTAGTTAGTGTCTTGTTTCTGGGTCCAAAGGACTACTAAAGGCAACTGAACAAGAATCCTTATTTTAGTCTTGGGAGGTTTTATTTTACAAATTGGAAATAGTGCTAGTTCCGATATTAAAATGACAAGATAACAGACAACTTATTTTATTGTAAACCAATCTATACTCCATGAATCAAATTCTCAGTTCAATCCACACTAAAACTAACCAGTTCATCTGCAAAACAAAAATTTAATCAAGCCCCCCATCCGCCCACAGAAAGCGTTCCGCACGGGCATTTCGACCCGCCTGGACGACCGCGTGGCGGACATGTGCGCGATGAAGTGTCTACCGCTGGGCCAAATGATGCGCGCCGTGTACCCCGACCTGTACGCGCTGCAGCCGCTGCTCGACTGGGAGAACGATGACGAGGTCGTCGACCTGCCGCGACTGCAGCTGTCGGCTGAGAGGTTCGTATCCACAAAACGTTGAGG